>JAHRHJ020003449.1:0-164739 GCA_019776745.2 Taxus chinensis | reverse complement strand
TCCCCCCCTTTCACTTCTTTGTTGGCTTCATTGTCTCCTTTATCGACATATCAATTGCACTCTTTTTGTGCGATTGCTAGTTTTATAGTTTTAATACTAGATTAGGGTTACAAGGAATAAAATAAGTTTACCAATGACTCATAATAAATTTAAGAGAAGAGATTAAGGTTTACATACCCCAAGAACAAGAGATCAAATTCTTCCACTTCTTTTAGCACTTGTAAGGTTTGATTTATGTATTTTTATAGATCTAACTATGTCACTTTGGTAGAGTATGGTTTTTGCCTACAAAAAATTTCTTCACTTTCTTAAAATATCTTGGATTTTTTCTTCTTGCATCATGGACATATTTTCTACTATTACTAGTTCTTCTTTCTTCATATTTATGCTAATTTAATATTCTTCAAAATATTACCACTCTACATTTTTTAATTACTCTATATTGGCCCTTTATGTAATTAGGTCTGATTTTAATGTTTTATTTGATTATATCTTTGTTAGAACTGAAATACAGTGTGTTGTAGTTAGTCATAGAGAATTATTATATAAACACCACTTTCTACCTCTACATTTTAGCGACCTTGTATTGTTTTGCATGCTTTTATCCTTATAAGATTAAGTATTGCTTCTCTTAGGATAAATTTGGTTGATTTAGGACATGTATTTTACCATGTTATATTCATTTAACCCTTGTTTTGTATGATTCACAATAGGGTTTTTCTTAGATTCACATCTTTTGTGTCACTCATCATAGGTTATATCATGTGTTGTAAATTATATTCTCCTATGTGTATATTAGTTGCTGATATGGATATGCATGTTGCTAGTTTTGATACTATTATGACACATACAATGTTTCTTTTTTCATCACATATTATTATCAAGTCTATGGTATTGTGTAGTCATAGTTTACTATCTCTTCAAGGATAAACTTAGTGGTGAATCTTATGAATGAAGGCTTCGTATTTTGTGATTTTTTAGTTGACTTTTTCCAACCAATTCATAAGGAAATTTATAAAATATTAAACATCCCACAATTAAATCACCATGCCACAATCAATTTTCTTTTTCAAAATAATGAATATCACCACGATTAGTATGGTTTTTCCCCCCAATTTCCCAACCTTAATAGTGCATATCTTATCTTTATTTTATGGAAAAGACAGGGTTTTACAGAATGATATTAGTCCATTTTAATGTATTAATTCCCTATTTACATGGAACCCATTGATAGTTCTACCAATATCTCTTTTTTTTCCAATCGTATGATGGCTACCTATGATGTGACTCATTCCAAGCAAAGGACTATAGAAAAGAACATGATAGTTCCTTTGAATCCTTAACATAAAGTGCAATCAAACCAAACTCTTGAACTTAGGCTGCATACAAATAAATATCGATATCATGAGTCAACTATGAAAGCTAAACTATCTTTTACTTACTAATATGAACATTAATCCCTATAATTTTAATTCATTGAGGGGTGATCTAAGAAAGTGTTGGTATCAATTCGTTTAACATTATGATAGATAAACATGACACTTTCCTAAAATTTTCTTAGCCTTGATTATTATCATGTCCCTTGTTGGTGGATTATTTCTAAAGACCTTAACCCATTCTCTCCCTGTGGGTCTAAGGAGAAAAGAAAGGGGAATATCTAAATTATTTTTTTATTATTGTTCAGATAGTTGTTTTCATTTATTATCATTTATCCTATTAGAAGCCTTGTTCTCTAGTAGAGGAACTTAAGTAGTTTAGTAATAAAGGTATTATGAGCATGTAGGCTCCAAATACCCTTTGAATATTTAAAAATCACTTACGTAAGGACTTGGCCATCATTTCTCAATATAATAAGAACTCCTTATGGCTATTTAAAGAGGTTGTTTGGGAATTATGTTATTATGTAACTTAGGAGATTATTCTTATCTTGGTGAAAGTTGGATAGTGTAGCCATTTTACTCTCTCTCTCTCGAGGAAGAAAACCCTTCGGTTGAGGATCTCATCCAAATACGAAAACCCTTGGTCGAGGGACTTGTGAAGGACAATTTAACTCTTCATGAGGCTTTTGGTGTGCAAGATGATTTGAGAAGTAATAAAATACATTTTTCTTACATGTGTGGTATCTTTGGTGCAGTATTGTATTTGTTAAAAGTGGAGAAACCTACCTTGGAGTGGAATTTTGGTATTTGTGATGCAATTTTGATAAATATTAAACTATTATCATGTTCCTTATATTTTCTAAGGCCAAGATTCCAAGTTTGGTGAATTTTGGAGGTTATATACTATTTTTCTCGAGCTTGATGATGTTTGTTGGTTAGGGTTTCATAATTAATTAATTCCTCATACAAATCTAATTTATAACAACAACAATTGATTGCTAAGGGTTTTCTAATAATCTTGGCATAAGTTTGGAAGGAATTTTTCAAGGTTTAACCCCTTTTTTGAAGGGTTGTTTTCACCTAGGGAACTTGTTTCCCTAGGAAGGGTTTGAAAATTTATTTTTTACAAGGCTATAACAACAGTGCTATAAATATGATTTGTGAGCTTTTTGCCATTTGCTGATTCCCCTCAAAAAGGGACATTACAATGGTATCATAACATCATCCTCCCTTTCTATGAAGCATGGAAAAACTGGAGATGATCATGAAGAACCAAGAAGGAATAGTGGATGCATTGGATATGATTTCCCTAGCCATCCAAAACATGCAGGGTAGTAGTTCGACCAAGGGGGGAGAGGATTCTTACAACCCTCGTGAATCAAAGAAGGAGAAATTTTCTTTTGTAAGGCCCTACAAACCCCAGTTCACGACCAAAGAGGAAGTCATTCCGCATGGGCCCTAGAAAAGGCCATGACTTCACCAAATTGCTTGAAGAGTACCAAGAAATTCCGGATGAGTTTTGAGAGGCAATGTCTGTCATGGGTTTCATCAAATTGAGGAAGGAAGAAGTAGAACATACTAAGAAGAATGTTTCAACCCTAGGGAGAAGAGGTCCTTCCATCAAGATGAAGGAAGTTAAGGAGCATGTCACCCAAGGTAAAAATCCTTTTGTACTTAATGATTAATTGTTGACATCTAATGGTTGCATTGAAATAACAGTTTTCAATGAAGAACCCTTGATAGAAAAGGGTATACTTTTGACTTAACATCCCGACTTAATGTTTCCATTCAATTGGTAATATCGTCGATACTTGTTTAAGTTATTGGTCGATGTTTAATTTCATTATGACTCGTCGCATACCAAAGTGTTTGTGATGATATAATTTTTACTTATCACTTGTTAATTAAATTATCGACAAACACATATCTCTACATGTTACACAACAATCGGTTAAGTGTTGTGTAACATGGTCATAGACCACTAAGTCATAGACATTGGAGGTAATATTGAATTTTGATAACACATTTCCCACCATGAAAAGGTTTATGAGTTTAAAGGTTTTTTATTTATTTTTATGCCATGAATTGGAAATAGCATTGAATGAGACAGTAACTCCAGGCCAGTTCCTTGGGAACCGTTAGCTTCTCCAAGAAGCTAAGCATGTGGTGGTATTCACATTTTTTGTATTTTCATTTTGTTGTTTGGAAGCTCTCTGCATGGAGCTGGGCATGGATATTTTTGTGGGAAACTATTTTTTGGTTTGTGCATGTCAAATTTATTGTTGTTCTTCTGGTTACTATGGAATTTTTGTTATTAAAAACGTGGTGGAAGGATTCAACTATATTTTTTTGGAGCATTCATTTTGGAAAGATTGCAAAGAAATTTTGAAGGCAATTACATGCATGGGTTTTTATTTCTCACTTTTCTTGTTGTTATTATTATGAAATAATGAATATGGTTTTGGTTTAATGATTTATTGTGAAATATGGGTTTTGAAGGGAAAATCTGAGTTTGTTTTAGTTATGGATGAATACGTATTGATTTTTTTAATTTTCAAGGCAAACTTGGATAAGAAGTAATGAAACAGTTGAATATGTTTCTTGGGTTTAATTGTGAAATATAGAAAGAATATCATAGTCATTTACAACTCTTTAGAGCCTTACTGTTATTGATTTTTTTTGAAAATGTCTCCTTGATTCTCTTTTGATTGTGAAATTTGGAAAAAAATATGTATTTCATTTTGGGTATTAGTTGAAATCTGAAAATTATCTAGAGGAAACATTTTGGTTTTTATTTATTTATGAAATATGGTAATATAATCTTTTGTTGGGAAAGGAATAAGGAAATGAATGAATACATGTTTTTTTCTGGTATTATGTGAAAGTTAGAAATGATTTGGGTTTTGACTGTGATATTTGGAAAAGGAAATATATTTATTTGCAACTCTTATGGATCTTTGCTGGTATATTTTATAATTGAGTTCGTTTCTCTTGGTTTGATTTGATAAAAATGGAAAAGATGAAGGAAATATTTAAATGTGTTTTGGGTTTTATTATTATCTAGAAACTTGCGTTCATTTGGATCATTGGGTATGTTTATTGCTAAATAGATGGAAACGATTCTGATTTAGAGCCATATTGTTTTGTTTGTTTGAGCTCATCCATGAGCTTTCCTTATAACTTTGTTTTGGGAGATCTTAAAGGGTTGACTATAATTTGTTGGTTTTATATCATCCTTGAGCTCGCTGACATCACTCTTTTGATAAATCTTAACAAGCAAGATTGATATGACCTGTCTATGAATTCATTTTTCTTTCAGCTCATTAAATGATATGTGGGTAAGGAAGTATGAATGATACAGTTCATTCCCCCTCGGCAATCGTTTTTCTTTAGATTTGGGGGTAGTATGTGGATTTGGAAATGGATTCTCTTATTTGCTTGTTTCATTTGGTGAAATTTGGGCAAGGTATTAAGATTAATTCTACGGTTTTTCATGAGTATATTTGCTATCATACTCTTGTTTCATTATCCCTAAGATTTTATGGACTTGGTGAATTTTTGGTACTATTTTATCCAAGCTCAGTTCTTGGAAAATTATGAACTAAAATATGGTTGTAAAAATTGTAGTTTTCAATCTCACTTAAACATATTGAGATAAATGATTATGTACTCGGTGGGTAGTATACTTGGAAGGAATGAAGGTATGGACATAGATGTATTGAACTCATGTTTTAAATGATTATTATTTAATTGGTATGAAAAATGGATTATCGGCACTATGTAAAAACCAAGTTGTCGTAAACGATAGTGATGAAATACTTTTATTGCCCTGATTATGTAAGAACTAGTCGAGACATTTTAGGAATAATGTTGCTGTTATATTTGAATGTTGGGTTAGTAAAACATGGAAGATTCAGTATATGTATCCTCCCTTTATTACTTATCTTGAGATATGTAAATAAGTTAATTTTGAATGATATCATAATTATACTCCTCCTTTCAGAGATTAGATATTGTGTTAGAGCTCTATTAAGTTGGTTATAATGGGGATAGTGAAAAAAAATGTTTACATATAAATAGGAAGCATCGTTACCATAAACATATGATATAGCTATCTTATTATAAACTAGGAAGATTATTACTTTCAGATAAGTTTAACCATAACTTATTTTTTTATTTCATTATGATTCCAACATGGAATATGAGTAAGCAAATTCATGTCAGATATTATGAACTAACCCATATTTACTCTCTCTCCTGCAGATTGCAGGAAATGTTGACATGCTTAAAGTGGTTGTTTGGATTGATTAATGATTGATTTAGGACTTATGATATTTTGATATAAATCTGAAATGGATTATTGTAATCATTTGTTAAATGTGAATGGGATTCCATTTCATTTGTAAAGGGAATATTTCCTAATGTATTATTCTTCGATGAATTTATATATCATTATTAATGAAAAGTAAGGTTTATTATTATTTAAATCAGAATATATTGTCTTAGTTGATTTATGAATTATCTGATTTAGAATCTAAATAAGAAGTATGTTATTTATACAGTTGATTATCAATATATAGTCTGCAGAAGTGGGAAGCGGTTGAGAATTATATTTCTATGACAACACCTATGGGTTCAACACCTGGTTTTAATTGAAAATTTTGTTGAATTCAACAGAGCATAAAGGAACACTCACCATGGTTGGATAAAATTACCCCATCGGTGACAAGTATATTTAGTTTTCTGTGGATGGGGGCACCTATGATTTCTTGATGGGGAGAGGAGTTAAAACTAATTCCATTGACTTTGTGGATATGGGGGCTAACTATTACATACTGCTCCTCAATATCACTCTCTATGATTGTTTATGTTAGGAAAGATGGGGATAAATAATAAACCAAAGATTAAATATCCACCATATAAAATAACCAAGAATCATAGTTTATGAATCTAAAATATATATATATAATGAATAAGCTTGTGTTGGTGCTCAAAATAGTTTCACCCCATTTTTCCATTGAAAATCTATCAATTTACACCCTCTGCCATATATTATCTCCCCGTGTTGTGCCTAAGAAGTCTCTGCCTTCCTTTTGTTGTCGTAATCAATCTGTTCCTGGGACGAGGATCACATATGGATCCATGGTTGTTTACTTGTTTCTCTATTTATTTGGAAAGGGTCTATAATTTGGGTCTCCCATTCTATGTTCATCTAAAACTCGGGCTCTCTCGTTCTTTCCATTTTCCATGGTTGGGATTTTCTATCCTTGTCATTTTTTCCCTAAATACTTGAAGAAAAATGAATGGATGTAGCTCAGAGGAATGTATTTGAGCCTTGTAACATTTCTAAATTCTCTTTCCTTGGAGAAAATTTCATCTCTGGGCTCAAATGGTCATTTTTCTACATTTTACGGTTTGACGGGTGTTTCTCCCGGTCAAATTTACATCCTTGCATCAACAGGAAACGTGGCCTCTTTTGGTTGGACGTAGCTCGACAAGGTACTTCAAAAATTTCATGAATCGCCTCAATTTAAAAAACCTTTCTACGTGGAAGAACAATGCTCATTTGAAGATTTTCTTTTGGTTTGGCTTTGGAGTTGCGCCGGGAGGACACGTGGAGGTTTCTGCTACTTTTCCTAGACTTAGAAAAACTTTTTATGTAGCCAGTACTATTTTCCGGGACAGGGACACGTGGTGAGCCCACGCTCATTTAGGGTCTCCGCTTTGGGTACTATTTTGAAATTACGCCATGAAGACACGTGGAGGCTTCTGCCAGGTCTTCCCATATTTAGTATTTTTTCAAAATATTTTAGGCCTGGGACATGTGGAGGGACAACGCATGTTTGAGGACCGGCCCTAGAGTTTTGTTTTAAAGAAGTGCCAAGAGGACACTTGAAATCCTCCACTCACTTTCCATTTTGCTCAGACGTTTCAACAACCAAAGGAGATTGCCTCGGACCCTGACACATGGTGTCTTCCACTGAGATTTAAGGCTTCAAACAATTTTTTCTGGGCCAGGATACGTGGTGAGCCCACGGTCATTCAAGGTCTCAAGTTTTGGGGACCATCTCAAGATGTGCCATTATGACGCATGGTAGTTTGAAAAGTCAAAAAGGCGGGGAAGCGAACCATCGGGAGAAACTTGGATCTTTTACCTCTTAAAGGATTAAAATATCAAAATGGCCTGCAAGCTTGATAAGAGAGAGGTCAAGGTTAGCTTTGAAAATTCAAAGGGGCGGGGAGGCGGACCATCAGAGGAAACTTAGATTTTTTTTCCTCTTGTCACCAAAAGAACTAAAACATCAAAATGGCCCACAGGCCCAATAAAGAATAGTCAAAATTTTTTCCCCTGTTGCAGGGTGCAATTTTGGGAAATTTGGAAAATTTTCAAAAAGGAGTTTAAAATGAAGTGTGGTTCCCTGGACAATGGGACTAGAAGTCGAGGTGCAGACTTTCATGGGAAACTTGGAAAATTTTCCCTTTTCCAAAAAGGAGGTGAAATAGTAGAATTTGGCCATGGTTCCTTTGGGACCCACCTTAGGACACGTGTCAGGCTCATTTCTCAAGGGCGGAGGTGTGGAGCAAAATGTGAAAAATTTACATTTTTCCAAAAGTTGTAAAAGGAAAAAAGGAACCCGCAGGCCCATTTTAAAGTGAATCTCCCACGTGGACGGTCCAAATTCAAAATAGAAATCAACGAAAGTTGTGCATCTGTATCTGATTTTTCCACCATTTTCACTCCAGAGCTCCTGGGGATGCGTATTCTTATGGTTTTTTTATCATTTCTTGGAGTCTCCTACATGCCAAATGAAGAGGAACATTAATCTGGTATCCTGGTTTGGTGGGGAAGATCTGTAAACATCTCTCACCATTAAATATGTAATATGACTATATGATTTGACCTAATTTTTCTTTCCTTGGCATGCGAAAGACCTGTTGATATTTTGGTTTGATGAGGAAAATTCGGGGATGTCTTTAACCATTAAGATGAGATCTAATCTTTGGGCTCGATTTGATCTTCTATTTTTCCTTCCCGGGCACACAAAGAACTAGATTGGACATATTAGGGGTGGAAGTGGTTGGCAAGTAAAAGGAAGAGTGATCTACTAGAGGAAGGAGTTGAATGTTGGAGACATTCAAAGAGATCTACCCCCTGAGTGCCTAACAACTTTTTATAGATTTGATAATGGGAATCGTGATCGGGATCATGATGAGCAGTGGTACACTCAATGTTTGGTTTTTTGGGGGGAAAAATCTATTGTAAAATGTTATAAAATGGCATGAGTTTTTACCGTGAAAGGGGTTAGAAGGTTGGAGTGTTAGAGGTTAGAACTAATTTTCTAAGAAAAAAGCTTGATAGAACCCATCTTTCTGAGAAACTATCTGAAGAAATGTATTTATCTCTTTTGTGTTAAATTTGATCATGTCAAGGTGGTTGCGAGTGTACAGCCATTGAAAAGCTCTGAGATTGTTTGAGAAACTTTCCCCAACTGATAAATTTAATCAAACTTGAGTTAATTTGTGTTACTTTGGGCAAAATTTGTGTTTTCTTCATTTCTAAATGTCTACAAGTAGTTTTTCTTGTTCCCATTGCATTCTTACATTGAAATATGTGTGAATCATACAAGATGTTATCCTTGTGATAGTTTGGTGGCATTTGTAATTTCATTTATCAGAAGAGCTTTCATTTGACAGTGAAATAAACAAATTTAAAATCACACAAATCCTAGCATGACTATAAGATTGTTTGTTAGCCTTTAAGGGTATCTTAGGCGTGACGAAACAGAGATTGATAATGTTCAGTTAAGTTTTCCAATTTTAGCCTTCATTTTGAATCCTTGAAGTTTCTGTGAAAAGTGTTGATCTGGGCCTCCATTGAAGCACATATTCTGGTTAAAGGAACATCCTAGCTACTCTGAAGCATTTTACTGTTCGAGCTCTCCATTTTTGTAAAAATTCTCAAAGATTTGGTATAATCAACTTTATCCTGCTTCACCTCCCACCAAAAATCATTCAAAAGCAATTAATCTTACCCATATTATCCCTGTTTGTCCTATGTGTATATAGATGCACACTTTCTACTACCAAAACATGTAGAAACACTCAGGTTTTTATTGTCTTTAGTGGCCTGAACCTTGCTTAGAAAATATCTCCATTATCTAGAGTGACAAATCGTGAGAGTTAGGATTTTTTGTATTGATCATATTTTCTTCAAGGTCTTCTTAAACACTTCACAAGGAAGGAATTCCCCATCTTATCCATAAACAACAGACTACAAAAGGGTTCTCTCACCTTGGTTGAAAGGCACAACCATAAAGTAGTGAGGATAGATCAAATCCTCTTGAGGGTGTTATCCATTTCTCCACATCTAAGTGACAGAGGGCCAGTTAGATCCCATCCTTGGCTAAAAAATGACTCACTATGATCTATCTATCTCTAAGCTTCCTACCAAACTTGTGATGCTACTTAGAATTTGAAGGAGAATCAATTTGGGTACCAACACCTTACTGGCACCGTTGCCAAGGAAATAGTGGTTGCAGACTATACATTGTATGCTCAAAGTGGGCCTAATATATAGTTACATCAACCAAAATTGTGCCCCTCTATTCCTTTGGCGCATTCTAGGGAGTTTCAACACTTCAAATGTTACGCCTCCAAATGTTGCACCAAATGTGCAAGTGCCATCTTGTTATCACTCTCTAAAGTGTGTTGTGGGCACTAAAATCTTTGTGTCAACACCCCCAAAGCTGCGCCATGGCACAAATCTCTTCGTGTCGACATCCACTTAAGTGCACCATGTGAAAAGTTGGTGGCATATTTATTGCACTTTTTACTATATATAGGCGCGTCTGACCTGTCATTATCACGATTGAAAAAATATGAAAAGTTATTCCTCTGTACTTGTCAACATTCTTGTCAGCCTTGTGTGTTTCCACTTGTCACGTTTGTGGATCCCACATCGTCTCCTTTATCGTTATATATTCCTGGTAAGTGGCCCTTGCCCTTCTTGTGGATTTGTTGTAGTTTTTATGTTGAGCTAGGTGATTAGGGTTAAGTGATCTAGAAGAAAGGGATATCCCCTTTGCAAACCCAAGTACTCAACTCTAAAACTCCTTTTCCTCCTTCCAGATCTACAAATCTGGAAGACTCTACCACAAAACAACTCAAATTCATTTGTCCCTTATTCCATGCTTTGCTAAGTTTTCCCTCCTAAACATCAAAATCTGAGCCAAAAGAGTGAAAAATCATATATTTAAGCAAAAATAACCCACTATTTTTCCTTTGACATAAGTTTCATTCTTGTTACATCAAACACAGTCATTTCATTGGCGCACTATCCCTGCATGTGGCATAAGCCTTCTCCACACCATATACACATTGCAACATTCCCAAGGCACAAGCGATGGTGCCAAAACAATAGCAACAACACTTCATGTTGTGTAAACCTTTCCCGCGCCATGTGAACTAAACCACTTGGCACACCTCACTCTCATGTAGCATCCATCACATCTGTGCCAATGGCACATCCTAGAACCTTGCTACACCAATCATATATATGCCCCACTTAAAAATACTTACAATGGCGTAAGCACACATTCCTTGACACCAACATCTGAATGTTGTGTGTAGCCTTTCCACACCCCGTGCCCCTTTTGGCATTGTTTTCTCCCATGTAACACTTATCCAAAGTGCACCCTACTTTTCTAAGACCCTGTAGTCTTCAGTAAAGCTGCACCTTACGCCCAGAGGCTCATAGATTGCTAACTTTTCATTATGTAAGCTTTTATGGATGACTTAGCAGCTAACATGGCTCTTCTGCAATAGACTTCCCTGATTCTTCTTATAGATCAACAGCTGAACTCAAATTCACACATGTCTTCGTCGAGTAAGTATCCAACCAAGTCCAAGGGTAAAGTGAAGCTAATAGAAGAAGAAATGAAATATAAATACCAAAGGGTTAGGATTCCTGAATCTCTTGTAGAGTGTGATATTGATATCATAGATTCAGAGCTCACGCACATTGACATGGAGGACTTCTGGGATAGAACTAAGAAGGTCACAGGTAGCCCATTGATGGATAAATTGGTTGGCAGTGGTCTGCACTTTGCTGCAGGGATACCAGTGAGTGCAATCAACAATGAGTTTATGATGTTGGTAAGCCATTGTTACAATAAGGACACAAGATGTGTCAAAAATGAGAAGCGTGAGGTGATAATCAACCTCACGTCCTGACATTTTGAGATCATGTTGGGTATCCCTCACCACAGACATTTTATAGTAGTAAGATAGGAGGACTGCATGAAGACATGGACTGAAAATGAAGACAAATGTATGTAGTTAATGAATGAGGTGTACCTCAAGAATAAGAAGGTGGCAAGCAGGTGGCCACATGACATTCATTACAGTGACTTTTCAGAGAAGCTGAGTGACACCATCACCTTCCTGAGAAGGGTGTTTGGGCTTCCCGATGCCTATTACTTTCACAAGTGGATGCTCAGGTACTTGGAAACAATAAATAAAAATGTTCCTGATCAACATTTTGAAGGGGGAGAGATTATCAGCAGCACAATCTCGGAGTAGCTTAAACAACTTCCAACGACTGGGAGGTTGTATATGAACTCCTATGTCGTATATGCTACTACCTCAGAGAGGGATTACCTAGCATTGAATCTGTATGGGGTATGGCCCCAGGTCAAAATATACAAGTACTATCCAGAGTTAAGACTGGAGAACAACATAGCCCAATTCAGTAAAATCAATGACGTCTTCTTCTATGGCATCATCTACCTCTTAAGGCCCAACATGACTCACGGTCAGATGATGAAAAAGTGTGGCCACCACCACAGAGAAGTGGGGAGCGTTATTCACGCAATTCCCCACTTTCACCTATCTCAGAGCTGCTAACTTCTTGGGAGAGCCCACCAAATTGCCAAGGTATGCGGGACCCAAACTGATCATGTTCGAGATGTCTAGACAGCTCATCACATACCATAAGAAGTGTTTAAAAAGGAAGGAGAGTGGAACTCCATTCCCCCTCACAGTAGGCAAGTACACCTGCACTTCACAGAGAAAATCCTGAGAGATGTTTGCACAGCTTGGATTGCTCAATTTGAAGCATAATTTCCTAGCAAGGACAACCTTTGATCCTTGTGATTACCTTCCAAGGGAAAACATCGATCCAATTCACATCCCTCAGATTGAACATATCTACATCGATCTATATCACAAAGTTGAGCTCAGATGAAAGGATCACTCCCACCTGGCCCTGGCAGAGATCATTCAATATGGTGTGGCTATCGTCCCAAAGGATTTCCAAGCAATTGATCAAGAAGTTGATCAGGTTTATCTAGACAGGGATGGGGAAAATTGGTCATTTACAGAAATTAATAGAAACAAGGCCCCTCAAACTATTGAGGAAAGGGTCAAGGGAACTCTGTAGCGCACCGAGCATTAGTGTAAGAAAAATGGTCTTATCTACCTTAGGGTAGAATTTAACATGTCTCCCTTGGGTAATGCACCCACCAAACTGAAACACTTTCCTAAAGGCAAAGGAAAAGATAAAGAAGGAGAAACAAGCACTACTCAGGAGAAAATTCCTGAGAGCCCTCCTTCCGCCGCCGAAGAGCAGGTAGTAAACTTGGTATCCCCAGGAGAAGAAGAAACGGTAAGTGCTCTAACGGACACATCCACTCAGGATGTCATCACTGCTACAACTGGTGATTTTCCAACCGTCCCCTCTCTCGCTCCTCCTTCCCCTCCTTATATCACTCAGCCAACTACTCCTATGGTTGTGTCTTCTCCCCCGTCTTCTACCGTTCCCCTTCCCTCTTCCTCCATCTTCTCTTCCCTCGCGAATCTATCCTCCAGTATTTCTTCCCTCATCTCACAGATCCCTTCCGCCCCCACGGTTCCCTCTCCTACAGTGACTCCTATTCTCATGAGCATTGGTGTGTCATCCCCTTTCTCCATGTTGCCACCAAGTGTCTCGACACATTTCCCCATGTCCACTGTAGTTGTTCCTTCTTCCACCACCGTTTCCTCCTCTTCTTCTGGTCCCACTCCCTTAAGTCCATAATGGATCTCCGAACACCTGAGCTAGCATAAGAGGAAATTCCCTATTGCACCCATGGACTTCTCCATTATTCTGGCTAAAGGGCCTAAGAAGCAAAAGGCTATAACCCACTTCTCTCAAAGCGCTTCAGGTGAAAGTGTTATGGAGATCGCGTACCCTGATCCCACAAAGAAGAAAGAAAATTTGTCTCCTACATATTTTACAGTGACTCAGGTCACAATGGGAACATCATGAGAGAGCCTGCAAGGAGAGGCCTTATATACAGTGGATGCCCTTTGTAAGAAGCTTCAAGAAGCAAAGGAAGAGAAGAGAATATTAAAAGAACAAAACAAGCATCTTCTCCAAGCCCTACAAAAGATGGGCAATGCCCCTCCTATGACTGTCACCAAGCCTCCTAAAGTTCTTAGTCATGAGAAGATAAACGAGTACGCCAAGATCAGTGAGCAAGGTACAACAGTGTCTGCCTAGAGAGAGCATATCCTCAAAGGTAGTGAGGAAGTGATTACAAATTTCATAGAGCTCTATCAAAATATAGATCAAGCAAACCAATAACTCTAGGAAATAGCAGGACCTATCTCTAAAGATTTGGACCATGTCAGGTTACAACACGAGACATTCCAAAAGATGCTCAACTGCCCAGTCAATGACTTTGTGAAATTCGGCGTCTTTGATCACCCGCGAGCACCCAACAAAGTCCTTGTTGCTTTAGACTATTGGGTTGACTAAATAGAGTTTGTCTTTGAAAATATAGATAAAATCAAGGAGGAAGCCCTGGATGCCATGCATCAAATGGAGCAGATCATCTTAATGATGTCTCTAGGGTTGCTCGGTGCAGCGTACGCCTTGAGGAAGGTAGATGATACTATTCAAATTTTCAAGGAAATCACGTTGTAGGGTTTAACGTCAGAGGCCACTTTTGATATAGAATCTATCAACAACCTTCTGGCCTACCGTGACTTCATTGGATACCTGATGGAGGAAAGAAATGAATACTTTAAACTCCCAGAAAGACTTAGAGATGAACAAGAGACTTGCGAAGTCATCGGATATCACACCAAGAGTCCTGCTCAGGATCAACTTCAAGCGATGGTCAACAAGTTCATGGAGTATCAAGCTCATTTTCACATTACCTCTCTTGAGCAGAAGCAGGACACTCCTTTCAAGCCAAGGGATGATGACGAATAGGTTCCTTCCTCTTGGGATAAATCCCATTTTTGTAAAAGTATTTAAAAGTATGTTGGCAAAAATGATTACATCATCTATGTTGCACCATGAGATGTTGTCATCCACAAAATTGCCCTAAAGTCAACATTTGACTTTTAGATATTTTGTAAATAGTTGTTGGCTCCTTTTTTTCTTCTTTCTCCTTCTCCTTCTATAAATACTTGGATACTTGTAGTATTCAATGTGAGCAAATTTGTATAGAAAAAAATAGAAGTGAGGAGAGAAAGACTTTGAGCTTTCTTGTAACAGAACAAAATATTAATACAAAAATTGAGACTTTGTGCTGAATTACTGTGTTATTTGTTAGATCTTTCTTAAGTTAGATCTGCATACTTATTCTATTGGCTTCACCTATTATTTTGTCATTTGTTTATCAGTATTGCTTTGTTTGTTTATGTGAGTAAGTTTGGCTCTATTTACTACCGGCCCAAAACATAAACCCTCTGACCTTTCTACTTTGGAATTCATTTCTTTTCTCCCTTCAGATCCATCTTTCTTCTATTCCTTCCTTCATTCCTTTATGTTCTTCATCGGAAATAACTCTACTAGGATGAGATCCCAAATCCCCCTGAAGGCAGAATACTGTAAGACTTGTACAGATTCCTGCTGGTAGAATAGCAATAAACCAATTTCGCTTTACTGTCTCAAAGAGGGGCTATGCCCTACACACTGTTGGCCTATCTATCCATAGATCTGTCCACCCAACAGATTTTTGGACTAACAATCCCACAAGGTATTCTTCTTGGGTTGCTTAGCTAGTACCATTCAGAAAGAAGAATGGTGACATCATGATGTGTTTGGACTTTAGAAATTTGAACAGAGCATCAATGAAGGATAATTATCCTTTACCAAACATGGAAAACATGTTACAACTAGTGACTGGTTCTGAGCTACTTTCTACCCTTGATGGTTTCTTTGGTTATAACCAAGTTGTGGTGAAGGAATTAGAAAGAATTAAAACAACCTTTATCAATTGAAGCCCCATTCAAGAAATGGGGAATGAATTTCATTGGTGAAATTTCAGACCCTTCAAGTGTTGGCCATAAGTGGATTCTTGTAGCCACTGATTACTTCACCAAGTGGGTGGACGCTATCCCCACCAAGAGGGCAACACACCAAATTGTCATGGACTTCATGCTGAACCATATCATCAACAGGTTTGGGGTGCCAGTCGAAATTGTTGCTGACAATGGCATGAGCTTCAGAGCTAAACCCTTGGTGGCAATTTGTAGAGAATATGGGATAAATTTGACATATGACTATAATTATAATCCCCAAGGAAATGGACAAGCTAATTTCAGTAATAAAAATTTGTTAAAGATTATCAGAAGAACCTTGGAGCTTAACAAGAGAAAATGGGGTGAGTAGTTGAAATTTTCTATCTGGGCTAACCGAATTACTGTTAAAAGAGCCACTAGGAAGAGTCCATTTGAGTTGGTGTATGGAACCTAGGCCCTGCTGCCCCTACATATGTAATTATCCTCATATCAGTTCATGCAACAACTAGAAGATCAAGAAGTAATTCCATATGATGCCCGCATTAACTAGATTGTTGAACTTGATGAAGAAAGGAGGGAATCCCACCAAAGGCATGTAAAGTTCAAAGAAAAGCTGAAGAATTTGTTCGACAAGAAGGTCACTCCCAGAGCTTTCAATGTTGGAGATCTTGTGCTGCTATGGGATAGCAGGCATGAAGATAAGGGCAAACATGGAAAATTTGACGCTTTATGGATGGGCCCTTGCTCTATTGATATTAGGATTGGTGAACATACCTTCTTCTTGAAGGATTTGGATGGGGAATTGTTTGAATTCCTTATTAATGACAGGCATCTGAAACATTTCCTAGATTTATTCCCCAGAATCAAGGTAAACATCTTTTCACAGTGTATAGTTTGTTGGTTTGTTTTCTATTTTTGTGTTTTTTTCTCATTCTGGTCCTTGGTAACCTATTTTTGTTGGTTTCCCTGTTCATTTTTGGGAGATGGTTCTGTTTCTCTACTCTACAAGCTGACTCCTTTTCCCAATGGATATTTTTGGCACTTGGTCTACCTTTGTTCTTGTGGCACTCATAGAGAGTTCCCATCCCTGATTCGGAGCCGATGTTGGTGCTTAAAATAGTTTCACCCCATTTTGTCATTGAAAATCTATCAATTTACAGCCTTTGCCATATTTTATCTCCCCGTGTTGTGCCTGAGAAGTCTCTACCTTCCTTTTGTTTCCGTAATCAATCCATTCCTGGTCCGAGGATCATGTATGGATCCATGGTTGTTTCCTTGTTTCTCTGTTTATCTGGAAAGGGTCTGTAATTTGTGTCTCCCGTTCTATGTTCATCTAAAACTCGGGCTCTCCCATTCTTTCCATTTTCCACAGTCGGGATTTATTATCCTTGTCATTTTTTACCCTAATTACTTGATGAAAAATTAATGGATGTAGCTCGGAGGAATGTATTTGAGCCTTGTAACATTTCTAAATTCTCTGTCCTTGGAGAAAATTTCATCTCTGGGCTCAAATGGTCATTTTTCTACATTTTACGATTTGACGGGTGTTTCTCCCGGTCAAATTTACATCCTTGCATCAATAGGAAATGTGGCCTCTTTTGGTTGGATGTGGCTTTGCAAGGTACTTCAAAAATTTCATGAATCACCTCAACTTAAAAAACTTGTCTACATGGAAGAACAACGCTCATTTGAAGATTTTCTTTTGATTTGGCCTTGGAGTTGCATCAGGAGGACACGTGGAGGTTTCCACTACTTTTCCCAGACTTAGAAAAAATTTTTATGCAGCCAATACTATTTGGCAGGACAGGGACATGTGGTGAGCCCACGCTCATTCAGGGTCTCCGCTTTGGGCACCATTTTGAAATTGTGCCATGAAGACACGTGGAGGCTTCCGTCAGGTCTTCCCATACTTAGTATTTTTTCAAAATATTTTGAGAGGCCTGGGACACTTGGAGGGACTACGCATGTTTGAGGACTAGCCCTAGAGTTTTGTTTTAAAGAAGCACCAAGAGGAAAGTTGGAAGCCTCCATTCACTTTGCATTTTGCTAGGACTTTTCAATGGCCAAAGGAGATTGCCTTGGACCCTGACACATGGCACCTTCCATTGAGATTTAAGCCTTCAAACAAATTTTTCTGGGCCAGGACACGTGGTGAGCCCATGCTCATTCAAGGTCTCAACTTTTGGGGACCATCTCAAGATGCGCCATTGTGACGCGTGGCAGTTTGAAAAGTCAAAAGGTGGGGAAGCAGACCATCGGGAGAAACTTGGATTTTTTTCCTCTTAAAGGATTAAAATATCAAAATGACCCGCAAGCCCGATAAGAGAGAGGTCAAGGTTGGCTTTGAAAATTCAAAGGGGAGGGGAGGCGGACCATAGAGGAAACTTAGTTTTTTTCCTCTTGTCACCAAAAGGATTAAAACATCAAAATGAAGCATGGTTCCAACAGGGACCCAGTCAAAAAATTTCCTAAAACGGCAGAGGTGCGGAGCTTTCAAGGGAAACTTGGAAAATTTTCTCTTTTCCAAAAGGAAGGTGAAATAGCATAATTTGGCTGCGGTTCCTTTGGGACCCACCTTAGGACACATGTCAGGCTCATTTCTCAAGGGCGGAGGTGCGGAGCAAAATGTGAAAATTTTACATTTTTCCAAAAGTTGTAAAAGGAAAAAAGGAACCCATAGGCCCATTTTAAAGTGGATCTCCCACGTGGATGGTCCAAATTCAAAATAGAAATCAACAGTAGTTGTGCATCTGTATCTGATTTTTCTGCCATTTTCCTTCCAAAGCTCCTAGGGATGTGTATTCTTATGGTTTTTTAATCATTTTTTGGAGTCTCTTGCACGCCAAATGAAGAGGAACATTAATTTGGTATCATGGTTTGGTGGGGAAGGTCTGTAAACATATCTCACCATTAAATATGCAATCTGACTATCAGATTTGACCCAATTTTTCTTTCCTTGGCATGTGAAATACCTGTTGATATCTTGGTTTGATGAGGAAAATATGGGGACGTATTTTACCATTAAGATGAGATCTGACCTTTGGGATTGATCTGATCTTCCATTTTTCCTTCCCGGGCATGCAAAGACCTAGATTGGAAAGATTAAGGGTGGAAGTGGTTGGCAGTAAAAGGAAGAGTGATCTACCAGAGGAAGGAGTTGAATGCGGGAGATGTTTGAAGAGATCTACTCCCTGAGCACCTAACAAATTTTTACAGAATTTGATTCTGGGAATCATGATCGGGATCATGACAAGCACTGGTACACTCAATGTTTGGTTTTTTGGGGGGAAAAATCTATTGTAAAATGTTATAAAATGGCATGATTTTTTCTGTAAAAGGGGTTGGAAGGTTGGAGTGTTAGAGGTAAGAACTGATTTTCTAGGAAAAAAGCTTGATAGAACCCATCTTTCTGAGAAACTATCTGAAGAAACCTATTTATCTCTTTTGTGTTAAATTTGATCATGTCAAGGTGGTTGCAGTGTACAGCCATTGACAAGCTCTGAGATTGTTCTGAGAAACTTTCCCCTGCTGATAAATTTAATCAAACTTGAGTTAATCTGTGTTATTTTTGGCAAAAATTTGTGTTTTCTTCATTTCTGAATGTCTACAAGTAGTTTTTCTTGTTCCCATTGCATTCTTACATTGAAATCTTTGTGAATCACACAAGATCTTATCCTTGTGATAGTTTGGTGGCATTTGTAATTTCATTTATCAGAAGAGATTTCATTTGATAGTGAAATAAACAAATTTAAAATCACTTGTGACTCCTAGCATGACTATAAGATTGTTTGTTAGCCTTTGAGGGTATCTTAGGCGTGATCAAATAGAGATTGATAATGTTCAGTTAAGTTTTCCAATTTGAGCCTTCATTTTGGATCCTTGAAGTTTGTGTGAAAAGTGTTGATCTGGGCCTCCATTGAAGCACATATTCTGGTTAAAGGAACATCCTAGCTACTCTGAAGCATTTTGTTGTTTGAGCTCTCCATTTTTGTAAAATTTCTCAAAGATTTGGTATAATCAACTTTATCCTGCTTCACCTCCCACCAAAATCATTCAAAAACAATTAATCTTACCCATACTACCCTTGTTTTTCCTGTGTGTATACAGATGCACAATTTCTATTACCAAAACATGCAGAAACACTCAGGTTTTCATTGTCTTTAGTGGCCTGAACCTTGCTTAGAAAATATCTCCATTATCTAGAGTGACAACTTGTGAGAGTTAGGTTTTGTTGTATTGATCATATTTTCTTCAAGGTCTTCTTAAACACTTCACAAGGAAGGAATTCCCCATCTCCTCCATAAACAACAGGCTACAAAAGGGTTCTCTCACCCTGGTTGAAAGGCACAACCATAAAGTAGTGAGGATAGATCAAATCCTCTTGAGGGTGCTATCCATTTCTCCACATCTGAGTGAGAGAGGGCCAGTTACATCCCATCCCCAGCTACAAAATGACTCACTATGATCTATCTTGTCTCTAAGCTTCCTGCCAAACCTGTGATGCTACTCAGACTTTGAAGGAGAATCAATTTGGGTACCACATAGATTACATTTAACTCATAAATTACATGTATAATAATGAAAGTAAATAAAACATGAACACAATATTTAAGTGAGAAAACCTTTAAATGGCAAAAAACCCATTGAAAATAAATCCTTATCTTTATTGATAATTTAATATCACAATCAGTACACTCCCACTATTTCCTTTATCACACATAATTTACATACCTTTGAAATTATTTTATAAACATTTTCTTCAATGCAGAGTACTTGCACACATATTTCACATGACACAGTTTCTTGCTTATTCTTGCAACATAGCTCGCATCATTTATCATTATGTGTGTAACCAATCTCAAACGAGATCATAAAGTTTATATTTACAATAATGTGTGATGCATTTTATTACTTCACTCTTATAATTCAAATTATGAATATAATGAGTCATCTTACACTAGTTGGCATGTGGTTCAACTTAAATATATTTTAAACATAATTTTTAACCAAATCCTTTTAATAGTCTTTGACCAGATTTTTAGAGTAGGAAACCCCTAACAAAATTCCCTAGAATATTAAGTAGGGAAATATGCAAGAATTACATTTTTATACAAAGGACTTACAATCCATAAATCAACAAATGATGATTTAGGCTAATCTAGTAAACACATAAAGATTGTTTCAAAACACATGCCAAATCACCTTTATTCTACACAAATGAATTAGAATAGACCATAAACCACAGAAAAGTGGTTTATGGCTAGCATGTAAACAAAGCCACTTTGTTCTACATAATTTTAAAAAACCACTATACATAACTGTTGATTTTTTACAGGATTTTAGAAATGAACATTCCACGGTACAAAGCTTTAGTGTTTCACGTGTGTTAAAAAATATGTGGTATATCAGGCTTAGTTTTTTGCCCATGACTTATTTAAAAAACCCAATTAGGAATTCCACGGTAAAATAGGAACATATACAAAATTATCAAGATAACATGATAAATATATGAAGTTTTACATAAGATTATGAAGTCATTTATAAAATCCAAGAATCTCTAATAACTAGTGTTTCAATGGACATTACAAGTAAACTCACATGTTGTGATTATTTACATAAGATTCACTTATAGTGATTTTTTACAAAATGGAAATAAGTATTGAGAGTTTTCATCAGGTTGTTAAGAGGTGGCATTATGATGCACATTCACCCTCCAATAGGAAACTCTAAAAATCCTAACCTAACATGAAATTTAAAACTTTACCTCACACAATGTTTGTAAAAATAACCGCTACTTGATCTTCAGTGGAACAAAACTTGAGATCAATGTCACCATTTAGATTTTTCTCCTAAATAAAGTGCGTACGTATTTCAATATGATTTTTTCTTTGATGTTGAACTATATTATTTACAAGAGCAATGCAAAATTGATTTTCACATAGAAGATGAGTTCTTATTTTGACACACATATGAAGTTCAACCAATAGTCTTTTCAGCCACATAGGTTCCTTTTTTGCTTCCATAACACTTCTATACTTTGCTTCGATAGAAGAGATAGATACTATTGGTTTCTTCTTGCTGCTCCAAGTGATTTTTCCTTCACCTAATGAGGAAAACATATCTAGAAGTATATTTTCTATCCACAATATCACCAACAAGATCAAAATTACAATAACCAGATAAATGTGCATTATTACTACACTAATAATACATGAGTCATAATTGAGTGTACTTTTGATATAGCTCAAAATCCTTTTCAGTCATTTTCCAATGATCCTCATAAGGATCTTGCATGAATCTAAACACAACTATAATTGCATAATATATGTCAGGACTAGTGATAGTTAAATAAATCAAACTACTAACAAGTTGTCTGTACTAAGTATGATTAAATTTATCGATGTAAATTGGTTGTATCTAATTTAACACCAACTTTTATAGGAATGGTAACATATTTGCAATCAATCATGTTAAATATTTTAATAAATTGACATCATACTATGCTTGAGATGCAACAATATGTTTGTGATCTTGAGAAATAACCATGCTTAAAAAATGATTCAGTAGTCATAAATTAGTCATTTCAAAATGTTGTCTTAATTTCTCTTTGATTTTAAGATTTAGATTTTTATCACTACTAGTAATTAATAAATTATAAACATATAAAACAATAATGATAATACGACTTATCTTTTATATTTTATATATAAATCATTATCAGTAAACCAATTTTTGAAACATAAGATCTTGAAAGAAACTATTTATCTTAACAGATGTAAGTTCTAAGAGCTTGTTTAAGGGTAGAGATGATATAATGGGTGAATTATAAAAAAATAATTCTTTAAAATGTTATTCAAAAACTCAAGGTTGATGCATGCAGATTTATTCTTTCATATAACCATTTAAGAAAACATTTTTAACAGTCATTTGATGAATCTCCCCTTCATGTTGAAAAACTAGAGCTAGAAGAATTCTAACGATGCTCATTTTGGCAATGAGAGCAATTTTTCAACATAATATAACTAGGTTTCTGAATAAACCCTCTAGACTATGCTTGAATATTTTCTTGATCTATGTACGATTACATTATCAATCATAAGAAATATTTGGTGTTATACAGGGTTATCTTGGTAATGCCAAACTACTTCTATCAGAAGGAAGTCTGGGCATAACTATCCCAAGTGAGGGTCATTCTAAAGTGTAGACCATTGTATTCATATTTTGATAGCTGGAGGCATCCACCTTTCATCTAGAATCAACTATGATATCTAGTTAGATCACATGTTTCAATGGGGGTTGCAGTGTACATGAGATGCATACGGGAATCAAAGGTTCTTTTTTACAAGGACATAAGGAAGGAGGTATTTGGGATATGATAAGCTTAGGAAAATTATAAGTGATGATTATGAGCATGACCTCATTGAATCATCTTCATCTAAATCCAATAGATTGGGATGTGTATGACCATATAATTTATGATGGATAACATTTTAATAAGATTATTTATAACATAATTAAAATTTTGGTGTTCTTTAAAGGGAATAGGAGATAAAGCATCAAGTATGGGTAGCTTATATGTCCCATTTAGTTCAAGAGAATCATAATTCTAGGGATTAATGTCCCTGTGAATCTTATAAATAGCTCCTTAGTGAATGAACCTCACAAATTAACACGTGGAAGAATAAATAGTGCACATAAAATTATTCCAAGGCTGCCCTACAAGAATATTATAAGATAAAGGAAAATTAAAGACCATGAATTTGATGTGGATAATCCTAGGGGGAACTGTGATGGGTAAAAAATACACCCCATAGGAGGCATCTATCAACGATAGTATCCTTGAAAATTTATTTTTGTAGATTTTAAGCATTATCGATAGAATAACCATGAGCCTTAATGAATCCTAATGAGGCCACACATGTTCTTAATCCATTGTTAGTGAGAACATGTTTGACCATAGTGTGAGCGATATAAATTGAAATCAAGAATGGAGGGACATCTATGCAAAGAAATATCTCATCAAGGATCATAGAAGTTATAGGAAATAAAATGCAATAATGAGCATTCGTAGTTAGATTGGTACGAATGGAAAGTTCCTCATGTTTCTGGAGGATGCTTTCTTCCAAGCCATGCAATGTGGGACTCTACCCTAAAGAGGTTGATTAATGTACCTGAGATTTTTTACTTTCTAATTTTAACTTAATAAAATGAAATAACAAAAATAAAATGACCTTGGAAGGTGGCAGGGTTTACCGATACCCATGATGTTTGATGTTGGTGTTACTAGATACCTGTTGGATGAAGCTCCTTCTTCCTTTTTCCAATGAAGAAACTTACATATCAAAGACACTTAAATAGAAAATATTATATAGATGGGTAAATGAGCTGCTCAACAAAGGCCGATTCTAAGAATACAAAGGGAATTCCTTGGAGGATGTCAACTCAATTTAAAAAAATTAAGTAGATTGATAAAGATATATAATAAACAATGATAGATAGATAATGGATGAGAAGCTCTAGAAATAAAGGTTGAAGGGTAAGTCCTATGCAACATTAAAGGTAGCCCAAAAAAGGGTGGATGTGATCTAGACAGACTTGAAGTAGTCATACTAAAAGTCTTTTGTCTCTTTCTTGATCTCTTGGTGAAATTCCAACTAGTCTTTGATGTCTTCTTCGTCAATGAAAAATCATATTGCACATAATGTCAACTCATGAAGGATGTTATATTGTTCCCAGAAGAAGGGTTTCTGAACTATAGGAAGGTTGTAAATGCTTTTAATTAGGTGAACGGTTGGGAACTACCATCTAAAATAAATCCATGATTGCAAAGAACAATTTAGATACAAAGAGATTGATAAAAATGATATAAACTGATAAATTGATAAAAGATGTGATTTGATGAGGATCGATGGTGATCGGGTAAAATCATCGGTAATTACTATTAAAATGATGAATATGCTAAAAATGATAAAAAAATAATCAAAACATTGATTTGTTGTTTTTTAGTTGAAATATAAATGATGAAATAAAAAAAAAAAAATTTAGTTGAGAAAAAAGACTGATTGATGTCTCCAAACGTTAAATATATATGATGAAAGTTGATGGGTAGCTATTAGATTTTGTTAGATTTGATCAATGAAAAAGCTATCAAAATGATGTACTTGTGAGATCTTGAAACTGATGTAGGTCCTTCATGATCTTTGGAGTGATTTATATTCACTATGGAGTCAAAAAATGAAGTGTAGGAATGAGAAAGCAGTTTCTGAAGATACCTCAAAAAAGATAAAAAAAACTCCTATTAATAATCGCTAGTGATTGATTAGGATCACCGATGATCCGATTTTTCATGGAAAACATTTAGAAAGTGGTTAAAACCACTTCTAATGATGGATTTTAGTCCAAAACATGGGTAAATGAATAAGGGGATGTTGAAGGGCTAGGTGAGGAGGTTAATAAGGTTATGATATTATTGAGAAATAATTGATTTGTTTTTGTTTTATTTGACTTTAGTTTTTAAGTGGTTTTGGGTGGTTTTGATAGAGGTAAAATGATATTTTACAGCTGTGAAGAATATTTACATGGAGTAAATATGGTGGGGGTTTTAGACTCAGGATAGGGGATGTATGAATAAAATAGTGACCTTGATTAATATAATTGTGAAGATAGTGTATATGATGGGGAAATTAGTGGTGCAAATTTTGAGTGATTATATTTACCCCTTTTTGTCGAGTAGTTTGGTGTAGGAAAAGTGCTAGAAAAAAATGATTTAGGATAGATTGATTTTTATGGGTGATGCCCCCTCAAAATGGGGTGAGTGTAGTGTAATGTAAGGAATTCCAGTTTGATAAGGTTGATTTGGACAAGTTTGATATGCGTTTTGTTTAAAAATTACCCCACGACGGGGTATTGAAATGATAAATGCTACCATGGAATCAAGTGATAGGGGAACTAAAGGGTTCGTTTCCTATGGACATAAGATTCATAAGGGTAGGTAGTAAGGATGGGGAAGTCAAGTGATGGCAGGAAAAGGGCTCACATCCCATAGATGTATGACATGTCCCAAGGTGATTTGATTTTTGACATTTAATTGTTTGAGGATTAGGGTCCTTTAAATGAGACAATGTGTTGAAAATGTGATAAAGTGGTGTAGAATTGAAAAATATTAATTTAGGATAGAAATCATTGGTGATTTAAGGAAATGACAGTGATTGTCGTGAAAGTTTGGGGAGGCTATAAAATCCCTAGGTCAGTGGTGAACAATTCATTTATGTGACTTGATTTTAGGAATTAGATATCTTAAGTGAGTGAAAAATGTGGTTGGAAGGCAATGACATCATCAAGCAGATAGAAAAGACCTAAACGCGCAAAGGTAGGCTTCCAACTTTGTTGGTTTTAGTGGTTTTTAGCTAGTTTTTTATGTTTTCGTCATTTTCGAGGGTATGGTGGATGTGTTTTTAAATCACTGGAATCACTGAAAATTCAAGTTGATCATTAGTGATTCAAGTGAATTGTTGGAAATTGTCTGTGTTTTCTATGATCGGGTTTATTAGTTAGCAAGTTGTGTGTTGGATAATTTTTTTGCTAATTTTTGTGATAACTATGGATTCTAATGTGTTTTTTTGTTTGTTTTATGGCTACAGGTGATGGCGAAGTTGACTATTCGAGATAGGATTCAAGTGATCCTAGTAGAGGTATGAGATGATATGTCAGAGGATGATTGGAGTCATGTGGAGGAGGTGGGGTTTATAGGGATGCGAGATTATAGGCACACTCATAGATGCTGGGGGTTATTGTTGGCTTTGATGGAGAGATGAGATTCAGTCACTTATACATTTTGGTTACTGAAAGGTGAGATCACGATTACTATGGAGGATACCATAGTATTACTAGACTTCCAGTCCATGGAGAGGGTATCTATTGTATTAATGAGACAGAGAGAGAGGATGTGATGAGGATATTGTACGGAGATGAGGAAGATGATGTCATATATAGATCAAGGTATTTTTATTATCAATCTCTATATTCTGCAGAGAGAGAGAGAGGGTTGTACAAAGATGACTATGTTGATGATGGGTATCTCATGCTTTGATTTACCTGATTCTGGAGGAGGGAGATTACCATGGATGATGACAGGAAATCGACCTCTTTGGTTCGATGTGCTCTGCAAAGGTACTTTCAAAAAAAATTCATTGTAAATCACCTCAATTTAAAAAACTTGTCTACGTGGAAGAACAACACTCATTTGAAGATTTTCTTTTGATTTGGCCTTGGAGTTGCATCAGGAGGACAAGTGGAGGTTTCCACTACTTTTCCCAGACTTAGACAAACTTTTTATGTAGCCAATACTATTTGGCAGGATAGGGACATGTGGTGAGCCCACACTCATTCAGGGTCTCTACTTTGGGCACCATTTTGAAATTGTGCCATGAAGACACGTGGAGGCTTCCGTCAGGTCTTCCCATACTTAGTCTTTTTTCAAAAGATTTTTTGAGGCATGGGGTGCATGGTGAGCCCGAGTGCTCATTCAAGGTATCAAATTTTAGGGACCATCTCAATATGTGCCATTGTGATGCGTGGAAATTTGAAAAGTCAAAGGAGCAAGGAAGCCGACTATCGGAGGCAACTTGGATTTTTTGCCTCTTTTAGCAAAAAGATTAAAATATCAGAATGGCCTGCAAACCCAACAAGAAGGAGTTCAAGGTTGGCATTGAAAATGTGAAAAGGTGGGGAGGCAGGCCATAGGGGGCAACATGGATTTGTTTCCCCTTGATATTCAAAAGACTGAAATCATCAAAATGACCCGCGAGCCCAATAGAGAAAAGTCAAAGCTTGCTCCAGTCAATGGCAGAGGTGCAGACTTTCGGGGTGAATTGGAAAATTTTCCTTTTGTGGAAAAGGGAGTTAAAAGTGAAAAAGGAAGTGTGGTTCCACTGGGACCCACATCAGAGACTAGAAGCGGAAGGGCGGAGCTGTGGGGAAAACTTGGAAAATTTTCCCTTTTCCAAAAAAGAAGTGAAATAGCATAATTTATCTGCGGTTCCTTTGGGACCCACATTAGGACACGTGTCAGGCCCAATTTTCAAAGGTGGAGGGGCAGAGAAAATTGAGCAATTTTTTATTTTTTCTAAAAAGTGTAAAAGGTAAAAAGGAACCCATAGGCCCATCTTGACTTGGATCTCCCATGTGGACGATCCAGATTCAAAAGAAAGATCAATGGTAGTTATGCGTCTGTATCTAATTTTCCACCATTTCTTCTCCAAATCTCCTAGGGAATGTGAAAATTTTATGTTTTTTATCATTTCTTGGTGTCTCCTACACGTAAAATGAAGAGGAACATTAATTTGGTATCATGGTGGGTGGGAAAATTTTGAAGATGTTCAACCTGATTTTTCCATCAAGACGTGATATCTTGGTTCGATCATTGGCTTTGATGAGATCTGATTTTTAGATTTTCCATTTCCTTCCTGCACAAAAAGAACTAGATTTGACAGATTAGGGTGGAAGTAGTTGGCAAGTAAGATAGGAAGAATGACCTACCAGGTGAAGAAGTTGAATGCTGGAAATATTTGTAGAGATTTACCCTCTGCAGCACCTAACAACTTTTTCACAAATTTGATTCTGGGAGTCATCATTACATGCAAGCACTGGTGCTTTGAATGTCTCTAGTTTTTTGGGGGGAAAAATCTGTTGTAAAGGAAGTATTATAAATTTCATGAATTTTTCTGTAAAATGGTTGGAAGGTTGGAGTGTTAGAGGTCAGGACTGATTTTTATAAAAAAAAAGCTTGATAGAACCCATCCTTCTGATAAATCATCTGAAGAAACCTGTTTATCTCCTTTGTGTTAAATTTGATCATGTCAAGGTGGTTGTGAGTGTACAGCCATTGAAAAGCTCTGAGATTGTTCTAGAAACTTTCCCCTGCTGATAAATTTAATCAAACTTGAGTTAATCTATGTTATTTTTGGGCAAAATTTGTGTTTCTTCATTTTTGAATGTCTGCAAGTAGTTTTTCTTGTTCCCATTGCATTCTTACATTGAAATCTTTGTGAATCACACAAGATCTTATCCTTGTGATAGTTTGGTGGCATTTGTAATTTCATTTATCAGAAGAGCTTTCATTTGATAGTGAAATAAACAAATTTAAAATCACTGTGACTCCTAGCATGACTATAAGATTGTTTGTTAGCCTTTGAGGGTATCTTAGGTGTGATGAAACAGAGATTGAATAATGTTTAGTTAAGTTTTCCAATTTGAGCCTTCATTTTGGATCCTTGAAGTTTGTGTGAAAAGTGCTGATTTGGGCCTCCATTGAAGCACATATTCTGGTTAAAGGAACATCCTAGCTACTCTGAAGCATTTTGTTGTTCAAGCTTTCCATATTTGTAAATTTTCCCAAAGATTTGGTATAGTCAACTTTATCCTGCTTCACCTCCCACCCAAAATCATTCAAAAATAATTAATCCTACCCATATTACCCCTATTTTTCATGTGTGTATACAGATGCATAATTTCTATTACCAAAACATGTAGAAACACTCATGTTTTCATTGTCTTTAGTGGCCTGAACCTTGCTTAGAAAATATCTCCATTATCTAGAGTGACAACTCGTGAGAGTTAGGTTTTGTTGTATTGATCATATTTTCTTCAAGGTCTTCTTAAAATTTCACAAGGAAGGAATTCCCCATCTCCTCCATAAACAACAGGCTACAAAAAGGGTCCTCTCACCCTGGTTGAAAGGCACAACCATAAAGTAGTGAGGATAGATCAAATCCTCTTGAGGGTGCTATCCATTTCTCCACATCTGAGTGTTAAAAGGCCAGCTAGATCCCATCCCTAGCTATAAAATGACTCATTATGATCTATTTGTCTCTAAGCTTCCTGCCAAACCTGTGATGCTGCTCAGCTTTTGAAGGAGAATCAATTTGGGTACCAACACCTTATTTAACTGAAATCATTACATGTAATAACTTTTTATTAGTAGATAAAACTCAAGGTCTTAGGATATTTAAGTGAGTTACAAATCTTTTGGCAAATCATCAACCCAAGTTCCATTCCCATTGAGTTCATTTATTGATAATTGGAGATGGGGATCACCTTGAGGTGGAGGTCCCACTTCTTCATTTATCACACACAATTAAAACATAGTGAAATGTGCTATGAACATGTGGATCTCAATGGAAATTAAGGACTTAATCCCACCCCCATTTCACATTCATGAGAAATTACTTATTCCTGCACCATAGTTCATCAGTTATCATATAATAAAAGTGTTTAACCAAACTCAAATTTTAAACTCACCCTATTATGGATATTGGTGAGTTACAAGTAGTTTGTAATACTTCAACTCAATTTCTATTCCCATTTGAATTAAGGATGATTTACACTAAGTTGGCTATGGGGACAACTTGAGGTAGGGGTAAATTTATATGGACATAAGCGGAACCAAAGCGGGGCACTTAAATGTGGATCTTTGGCATAGATATTAAGGACAAATCCACCCCATCTCCCACTTAGAGAAAGTAGGGACCTATGCCACTCTAGTTCATAGCTCTAGTATAATACAAAGCATTTACCATCCATAATTCAACAAATGATGCATTTAGGATGGCTAGTAAACACATAAGGTTGTTTCAAAACACATGCCAAATCACCTTTTTCTACAAAATGAATTAGAATCCATGACAACCATGAAAAGTGGTTTAGGCTAGCATGTAAGGGTTCACAAAGGAGTCTTGGTTCTGTCAGTAATTTTAGGGGAAAGGCCACATACACAACTTTAATTTTCTACTGGATTTTTTGAAAGACATTTTGGGTACAAAGCTTTAGTGTTTCACCAGGAAATGTTAAAAAATATGTGGTAGAAGGACAGTGTCCTTGCACTTTTTAAAAAAAATTAGGAATTCCACGGTACATAGGAACATAACCTTATCAAGATAACTATGATAAAAGTGTTTCAATATTCTATGAAGTCCTTTATAAAACAAGAATCCCTAATATCTAGTGTTTTTGGACATTACAAGTAAACTCAAATGTTGTGGTTATTTACAAAGATTCACTTATAGTGATTTTTTACAAAATGGATTATAGCGATGCCCATTGAGAGGCCCATCAGGTTGTTAAGAGGTGGCATGCTCATGCACATTCTGACCCTCAAGGTTTCTAAACTTCCTAACCCAATTCATCAAAATTTGTAAAACTTTTACCTCACACAATGGCTTTGTAAAAATAACCTCTACTCTTTGGTATCCATCAGAGGATATCGATAAACTTGAGATCAATGTCACCATTTAAAAGATTTTTCTAAGCCCAAATAAAGTGCATACATATCTCGATATGATTTTTTCTTTGATGTTGAACTAGATTATTTACAAGAGAATGCAAGATTGATCATTCACATAGAAGATGAGTTCTTATTTTGACACACATATTAAGTTCAAAATTCAACTAGTTTTTTAGCCACATTTGCAGAAACCTTAGTTTTTCCATAACACTTCTATACTTTTCTTCAGATAGAAGAGATAGATACTATTGGTTGCTTCCAAGGGCTGGAGTGATTTCCTTATAATTTGAAAAAATTTCCAGAATCTAGATTTTGTATGCCACAATATTGTAAGGAGGAACCTAAAAAATCACTCTAGCGAGATAAGGTTATGGATTTTGTAGGAATAATACAAGTCATAATTGAGTGTACTTTTGAAATACCTCAAAATAGTTTTGGTTCATGGGTCCAATGATTCTCATAAGGATCATATGAATCTATAACACAACTTCATATCAAGATTCCTTGTCAGATAAGGTTATGTGAGGAATATTATGGTGGTTGTTTCCTAATGTGATAGTTAAAGTGAAGAAAAAACTACTAACAAGTTGTCTATACTAAGTATGGATTAAATTTATCACATGTAATTTTGTATCTAATTTGAAGATTAACTTTCCCATAGTAATGGTAACATAACTTTGGTCAATCAATCATGTTAAATATTTTAATGAAATTAGTTTTCATACTATGGGTTGAGATGAACAATACTTGTAATGTGATCTTGAGTCAATAACCATGCTTTAAAAATGATTCAAATAAATTAGTCATTTCAAAATGGTAGTCTTAATTTCTGAGTTTGATTTTAAGAAGATTTTTATCACTACTAGTAATTAATAAATTATCAACATATAAAACAATAATGATAAAACAATATATCTTTTATATTTTATAAATGAATCATTATCAGAAACCGATTTTTGAAACATAGATCTTGAAAGAAACTGATTTATCTTAACAGATCAAGTTCTAAGAGCTTGTTTAAGACCATATGGGGCAAAAATTTTATGAGACCATATAAAACTTGTAATTCTTTATGTGCAATGTTATTCAAAAACTTTAGGTTGATGTATGTAGATTTATTCTTTCATATAACCATTTAAGAAAACATGTGTTTAACAGTCATTTTGATGAATCTACCATTCATGTTGAAAAACTAGAGCTAGAAGAATTCTAACAATGCTCATTTTGGAAATGAGAGGAATTGTTTTCAACATAATATAGACTAGGTTTCTGGTAAATCCTCTAGAGCTACTAATATTTGAACTTGGCTATCTTATCAACATAATATTTGATGTTATACATTTATCTTTGATTCTACATTGCTTCTTTTAGAAGGAAGATGGACTAATTCCCAAGTTTTTATTCAATGATTAGAGAATTTGTATTCATTTCTAACTTAATCCACCTTTCATCTAGGTCAAGTTCTTCAACGGATTGAGGTATCAACCTCATACAAAGTTGATTTTTAGACATGATAATTATGCTTCCCATGGGTCATCTTTTTCAGATTATTAGGCCTAACGAATTAGCCAAATTTTGAGCCCATTCTAGTAATTTTAGATTGAGACATAGATTGAGAATACTCCCCTTCTATCCATATCTTCATATTCTAATTTGTATCTCATTCTCTTGGAAAGTTTTTTTCAATATGTTTTAGAGAAGGGTTAAGGGTTTAGATTTAGGGGAAATGCAGATACAGGGGCAAGAGATCAAGTTTTTTTGGGAAATTTTTTATCAAGAACATAAAAAATTCTTGTTTTATATGATTTCATGTTTGGATATTCATATAATCTTAATCCTTTTCTATTTACTTGGAGCTTCCCTACAATCATGGGAGAGCTAGGAGGTATATCAATTTTCTATCTCTTATTTTAGGAATGAGAAGGTAATTACTACCCAATTATTCTTTAAATGAGAGATATCATGTTTCTGACTTTATGTCCATACTTCATAAGGTGGAGTTTGATGTAAGGCTTCAGTAGGAACCCTAGGTTAGAATGTGGACAACATATGTACATCACTTGATTTCAACCCATTAAAACTTAGTTAATTTAGAAGCATTGTCCTATCCATTTCTATTATGGTTTTATTGTTCCTTTTAACTATAGATTTTTGTTGTGTGAAATACTTTTCTTGTGCAATTCACATATCCAAATTTTACAAGTGCACACAAAATCATTAAACTTATTATTCACATATCACCTCCATTATTCAAGCTTTTATTTTAATTTTTCACCTTAGTGTTCTCAACTAGGGCTGCTTAACCTCTTGAAACTTAGACAAAACAATAATATTTCCTCTTAATGTAGTATGACCAAGTTATTATAGAAAAGTAATCAATGATTGACTTACAACAAACAAGGTGTTCTGAATGTTTTTACTTTCATACTATAAAATTTCTGAAGATAAATAATAAAAAATCAAAACCAACCTCAGAAGATGGTGAGGTTTACCAATAACCACGATGATGGATGTTGAAGTTGATGTTTGATTAAAGTTTGAGTCTACATTTAAATGTGAAATCTTTCATGTCCTTGTAAAGAAACCTATGCTCAAAAACACTTAACAAGAAGGATTAGATAAATGGATAAATGAGTTGCTCAACAAAGGCCGATTCCAGGAATCTAAAGGGACTTCCTTGGAAGGATGTTCAGCTCATTTTGTAACAATTAAGTGAATTGATAATGATGTAGATAAAGATAAAGATATATGATCAATATAAATATATGGATAGCAGAAAAGAATCCTAGAACTCCCCAATTGAAAGGTAGGTCCTGTGTAGCTTCAAAGGTGGCCCATTAAAGGGTAGATGTCCTTTGAATGGACTTCAAAGTTTTCATACAAGAAATCCTCAGTCTCCTGTTTGATTTTGTGAAGGAATTAAAACTAATAGCACAAGTTTCAGCTCCATGTAAGATGTTTGTATTGCTTCCTATAAAAAGGGTGTTGGAACCTATGGGGAGGCCATAAATATTGGTAATTAGATGTGAACGAAAGGAATTACCATCTAACAGAGATCTCATACTTGTAAACAATATTGTTAAATGCATAGAGGATTTGATAAAGTATGATACAAAGCTAATAAAATGATAAAGTGATAAATTTGACAGGAATCACTAATGATTTAGGTCTATCATTGGAGATTAGGGTGAATCACTAGCGATTTATGTAGTTTTGACATAAATGGGAGTTTGAAGTTTTAAAATGATGTTTTTGATTGATTTAAAAGTTTGATATGACTGAAAAATAATAAAAAGAGATTGAATAATACCTTTGAGTGGTTTTGGAGCTAAAATATGACTCAAATATTCATTGAAAAGGATTTGAGTAGATAAAGCATGTTGAGATGTTGCTTGAAGTTTGAATGATGAAAAAAACCACCAAAGTGCTTGAAAACATTTGATGTTGATGCCTAGTAGTGCTTGAAGATGTCATAGATGTTGTAGTGTCATAACATAGAGTGCAAGATCAAAAATTATTTGCAAGATTTGATATTGAAGATCCCCTAAGGGAGAGCACAAAGTGTTAACTGAATCACCGACGATTTGGTTTTTTCAAGAAAAAAGTTATAAAAGTGTGGTTAAAACCACTTCTAATCATGGATTTTAGTTGAAAACATGGGTAAATGACTAAGGGCATGTTGAAGGGCTAGGTGAGGAGGTTAATAAGGTTATGATATTATTGAGAAATAATTGATTTGTTTTTGTTTTATTTGATTTTAGTTTTTAAGTGGTTTTGGGTGGTTTGATAGAGGTAAAATGATATTTTATAGCTGTGAAGAATATTTACATGGAGTAAATATGGTGGGGGTTTTAGACTTAGGATAGGGGATGTATGAATAAAATAGTGACCTTGATTAATATAATTGTGAAGATAGTGTATATGATGGGGAAATTAGTGGTGCAAATTTTGAGTGATTACATCTACCCCTTTTTGTCGAGTAGTTTGGTGTAGGCAAAGTGCTAGAAAAAAATGATTTAAGATATATTGATTTTTATGGGTGATCCCCCTCAAAATGGGGTGAGTCTAGTGTAATGTAAGGAACACAGTTTGATAAGGTTGATTTGGACAAGTTTGATATGCGTTTTGTTTAAAAATTACCCCACGACGGGGTATTGAAATGATAAATGCTACCATGGAATCAAGTGATAGGGGAACCAAAGGGTTCATTTCCTATGGACATAAGATTCATAAGGGTAGGTAGTAAGGATGGGGAAGTCAAGTGATGGGGGAAAAGGGCTCACATCCCATAGATGTATGACATGTCCCAAGGTGATTTGATTTTTGACATTTAATTGTTCGAGGATTAGGGTCCTTTAAATGAGACAATGTGTTGAAAATGTGATAAAGTGGTGTGAGAAAATTTGAGAGATAAAAATATTGAATCCATAGGATTCATAAATCATTGTGATTTAGGTGAATTGATTCAGAGAATCGATTGATTGTTGTGAAAGTTTTGGGAGGCTATAAAATCCCTTGGTCAGTGGTGAATAGTTTATTTGCGTGACTCAATTTTAGGAATTGGATATCTTAAGCGAGTGAAAAAATGTGGTTGGAAGGCAATGGTGTCATCAAGCAGATAGAAAAGACCTAAACACCCAGAGGTAGGCTTCCAACTTTGTTGGTTTTAGTTGTTTTTAGCTATTTTTTTATGTTTTTGTCATTTTCGAGGGTATGGTGGATGTGTTTTTAAAATCACTGGAATCACTGACAATTCAAGTTGATCATTAGTGATTCAAGTGAATTGTTGGATTGTTTTGTGTTTTCTATGACCGGGTTTATTAGTTAGCAGTTGTGTGTTGGATAATTTTTTTGCTAATTTTTGTAATAACTATGGATTCTAATGTGTTTTTTTGTTTGTTTTATGGTACAGGTGATGGCAAAGTTGACTATTCAAGATAGGATTCTAGTGATCTTAGCAGAGGTACGGGAGGATATGTTGGGTGATTTTTGGAGTCATATGGAGGATGTAGGGTTTATAGGGATCGAGATTATAGACTACATCATAGATGCCAGGGGTTATTGTTGGCTTTGATGGAGAGATGAGATTCAGCCACTTACACATTTTGGTTACCGAAAGGTGAGATCACGATTACTATGGAGGGTACCATAGGATTACTAGACTTCAATTTAGTCCATGGAGAGGATATCTATTGTATTGATGAGATAGAGAGAGAGGATGTGATGAGGATATTGTATGGAGATGAGGAAGATGATGTCATATATAGATCAAGGTATTTTTATTATCAGTCTCTATATTCTGCAGAGAGAGAGAGAGGGTTGTACATGGATGACTATGTTGATGATGGGTATTTCTTGTTTTGGTTTTCCTGATTCCGGAGGAGGGAGATTACCATGGATGATGACAGGAGTAGTTGTGAAGATGATGGATCATCTTACTATATTTTCTTTGGCTCCTTGCATTATTAGCACAAACATATAGTGAGTTGTGGGCTTGGAGAGTCCACGAGAGGTTTGGTATTGATGATGTGTTCCTGTTACTAGTGTTAGGCATTTGAGAACATTATTATAGCTTGTCCATATGGTTTTTCATGGGGAGGTATACATATGATTGGTAGATCAACTAGATTCATGAGGTGGTGAGGGGATGTGGGAGGATTGAGGGGGAAGAGGAAGGATGCCTAATTACCAAGATATCCTTAAAGGACTACAGGTGGGGGATGTTTTGTTGAGACCGTGTGCTTGATTTTCAAGTGTGGCTAGGTTGTGAGTGTGAGATTTATGTTATACAACAGGAGTACTAGGTGCAGGGGAGATGAGGGGGAGAGTAAAATCTTCTCAGATTTATCTGTGTTAGACAATAATTTAGTTTGATACATGATGTGCCTGAGGCTCTAGTGCTTTATATATGAGATGAGGGGGATGCAGATACTCCCAAGGTAGTTGTAGGGAAGACTCCTATTATAGTTGATGAGCAGGGAGCCATGGGTCTAGATGAGAATGGTGATCTAGTGTCAGTTCATAATGTTGGAGTGACTTTGGGTTACAGACGATGGTGGAAATTTTCATATATGGATTTTGAGAGAGCTCAATTCACTTGGAGAGGGAGGAAGGTGTGTGCCCAGGTGGATGAGGCATAAGAGGTTGTTGATGTCAGATGATGAACAGGAGGACTTAGAGGCAACAATTACACAGATGACGACCGAGAAGGCCACAGTGGAGACTGAGAGAGATAATCTAAGGAGGGAGAGAGATGATTTTATTGGGGTGAGGGATACTTTGATTAGTGAGAGGGATGGTGCTATTGCTAAGTGGGATGGACTTAGAGTGCAGTTGGTGTAGGCCACTACTGATCGGGATTAGTATAGACAACAGTGAGATACCCTGAAAAAGGGATCACAGTATTATAGGATATTCGATATCAACTATGGATTTGGTATCTCGAGCGTAGGCTGACCTTTATATGGGTTCCCGAGGCATAATTAGTTATGTTCATTATCAGTCTTTAAAGGAAAAGTTGGCCTATTATGAGGCTATGGTGATATATGACTTAACAAATGAAATTCTATATGCTAATCATATGGTGCAGTGAGGAGCAGCTCCTAGTGCTAGTGCAGGGTGTGTGGGTCAGCCACTTTGAGGACTTGATGGAGAAGCTAGTGGTGATAGTGGTACAAAGGGAGGTGATGGGAGTTTAATTCATGCTAGTGCATTTATTAGTGATATCCTTTTTATTGGATAGTTATGTGTTGTATTTTGATATGCATACAACTCTTTTATGAAGCCTTTGATGTATATTTTTTGACACACAGAGTGGGGGGAATCTTTGATGATGTCTTTGATACTTTGACTTTATATCTATATATATATATATGATGCGATTTGGCCTACTGATTTATGTGTTGATTATTATGTACGTTTTGATGTATGTTTTCGATGTATATGTTTTACTTGATGCTTATGTGATTTGAGTATGAAATGTTTATATGTTATGATTTAGATGATGATGTATGATTGATGTGACTTAAATGTGATCCAAATTTTATCAAAATGTAATCTAAAACGATAGGAGTAAAAATGGGATGATTGCCTTAATATGAATTTTATAGATATATGATGGGTAGAGAAATGTGAAAGCATTTACACTTTTAGCCTTTAACAATGTTAACATGAGACTATCTGTTATTAGTGGCACATGGGATCTTAGCTATAGAGATGAAGTGATAAGATGTACCTTCCTAAGATATGAAAGGGGTTTTATACATGTAGGTTAATGTGGGAAAAAGGGTTCTGTTAGTGCATAATCATAGCACCCATAAATGTCTACAGCTAGATGAGTTGATACTCTCAGTGTGATTACACAACATGGAGCATCTCTTAAAGTGTGGGACTTTGAAATCAAGAGAGCTCTCTGGATAAAGGTCAGTTCCTATTCCTCTATTTAGGTGCACACAAATAAATTATAGAGGATCTACTCTAAAACCTACTCTATCTTACCAAGGAGATGGGGTTGAGAAGATACGAGGAAAATAAACCTAAGCTAACAAGGTGATGCACCAAAGGAATGTTAAACACCTATTTTGCAATTGAACACAGACCATAGAAATGTAATACTACTACCATGCATAGATAACCAAACTAGAATGAGAGATCAAAAGACAACAATGAACACATGAAAGGGTTGAGAACCATCCATAGACATATATTATTTCTCCAGAGTTGATACAGTACACTACAATAGCCAAGAGGTAAAACTTTGTATTACAACTCGAATGGAAGGTTCGAAAGCTCCACAAATTCTCTTGCAGACAAGGGAAGAAGGGAGGGTATGAAATAGAACTATCTAACCCTGTACAATGATCCCAAATACTTATTTTATAGATGCAACATAAAGAGAAGAAAGAGAGAGGTAGGAAAACTGATTTAAAGCTCAGCTATTGGCCATCAATGCTCCTACAAATCCACCCACAATCTATCGACTCCACCGCTCTTTGTCTGTTCAACTTGTTGAAGAAGGAAGAACAATGGATCACACCAAATATGATCTGGTTGTTGGAGCAATCGGATCCTATATTAATGGCACAAAGATGTTTTCCACTTTTTAAGCCCACCTAACCTCATTAAAATTAAAGTTTCAAACCTTCATGGTGTAGAGGATGTCGAGACATTTCCAAAAAGTCTTCTCCTACCCAAATATGAGTTCCCTAATTTAAAGATATGGCTTGTTTGAAGATCAAGGTCACAGGCATGTAATATTTAAAAGAGTTTATCCATACCGGGTCCACGTGGTAGCCCCATGCTTGTTTGATATTTCACCCCTTGCCTTCACTCTTAAAATTGTGCCCATGAGACACTTGGCATCATTCGTGGGCTCCCTGATTTCCTTTGTATTTTTCTTGAGTTCTTTCTACTGGCAGAGGCACTGTGTCTGACCCAAGACATGTGGCGGCTTTGCACATGTTTGGAAACTACCCCAAAACTTTACCTTTGGAGTTGCATGGATATGACATGTGGAGACCTCTACAGGCCTTTGGATTTTTCAATGCATGTTCTTATTTCTTCAGATTCTGGGACACGTGGTGGGTTGGCACTTGTTTGAGTCTGGCCCTTGAACCACCCCTCTTGAATTTACATGGTTGAGGCACATGACACCCTCCACTGATTCTACCCCATCTTGAATTTTCAATTTTTGACTTTGTCCCTCTTTCAGACCTGGGACATGTGGAAGGCCAATGCTTGTTTAGGAGACCCACTTTTATACTTACCTTTGAAGGTGCTCTGAGTTGATTTATGGCTCCTTCCATGAGTCTTTGATACTTTACCGATTTGGATCAATGCCTTTCTTGAACCCTAGACACGTGGAGGCTTGGTGCTTATCTGAGTCTCCACTTTGGGCCGCGCCTCTGAATATACACTATTGAGACACTTAGCACCCTCCGCTGACACTCTTATACTTAACTAATTTAGGCCTGCTGCTCTTTGAATTCTATTATACCCTGACCACGTGGAGAGTTGGTTCTAGTTTGAGTTTCCGCCTTGAGATTTCTCTTTCCAGAATTGCATCGAGATGAAATGTGGTTATTTCCACTCATTTGGACTTTTCAATAGCCAGCTATGTCCCTTTTTGGGTCTAGGGCACGTGGAAGCTCCATGCTTGTTTGAGCCTCTGCTTTTGGGTTTAACCTTTGGAGAAGCACCAATGAGGCATGTCGAGGCTTCCACTGATTCTTCCATACTTAGCTATTTTGGGCTCGCTTTGAATCATTCGTAGAGCCTAAAGACTTCGATTCTTTCTATGTTTCTCTCCTTTGAGCCTCTATTTTTCTGTGACATTATTTGGCTCTTCTTCGGCCCTACTCCTCCATTGTAGAGCCTGCCTATATCCTAGTTGTCAGATTTGAAACGTAGGCTCATTCGATAGAAATGTCCCTTGGATTTGTTTCTGTGCAGGGTCGTGGTTGATCCAATTTTTCTGGGGGGTAAAAATTGAGATAACAGGTTCTCCTTTTCATTAGTTTTCATAGAGAAATGCCCCAAGTATACTTTAATTTTTGACACAAACTAATAGATGCGGGAATTTTTCTTTGATGATAAAGTTGATCGATGTCAAAAGCTTTCTTAGGATGCTTTGATATTTAAATTTTTGAAGGATGATCGATGCGGGAAACCTTTTTACATGGGTAGCCATCCTTTGAGGGAGTGGTCTATAGTTTTGATGTTTGATTTTTTTATTTTTACAGAGATAGTCATCCTTCAAAGGATCGGTCTATGATTTTGAATGGTAACTATCCTTTAAGGGATCAATCTACTATTTATTTTTTACAATATGATTTTGATATTTTGAATAGTTTTCCTTTGAGGGGTCAGTCTATTATTTTGATTTTTGAGAAGAAGCATCCATATATATTTTTGACTTTTATTTTAAGCTAAGAGAAAAACCTTAATAAATTGTTTTAAGGAGGGGAAAGATATGTGTACATGACCTACAAATACATGCCCCATGACATTTTTTAGTTGGTAAAAGGTAGGTGGATGTAATGATTACGGGGTTCCCATGGAGGGGGAAATTTTCCAAGTGAAAGATGTGATGAACATATTCGTTCTGCTCATATTTAAGGTTTACAAGGAAAGTGACGGAAAACCACCCATACCGAAATTTTGTTCCGATCCCTCGTTAGGGATCCCTTGCGTTCGGAACGTTGCAAAATCCCTTCCCGGAAATTTGGTTTTCCGAACTTAGTCGTTTTTGGTCTTTTTGGCCGGCGCATAGAATGACTATGCAACATCAACTTTTGATGCACCCCCTTTAAACCCTTTGGCGCATGTTTTCTTGTGTCAGCAGGTCATTTTGATGTGCCTCTCTATGTTGAGGCTTCCTTGCGTGCGCCGAGGCGCATGCGCCTTCCTGTCAACATATCTTTTGTTGCGCCTCTTTTTGGTGCGCCAAAGGCGCACATTTTCCTCTGTCAACACCACTTCCGGTGCGCCATAGGCGCACATATCTTCATGTTGACGAGTCTTTCGGTGCGCCAAAGGGCGCATGCTTTCTCATGTCGACAGCTCATTTGGTGCACCCCTTTAGAAAGTTGGTGGCGCATTTATTACTGCCTCACCTATATATAGGCGCGTCTGCGCTGTCATTGTCACCGGAGCAATCACGTGACTATTTTCATTATTTTCTCTGACCCTGTCAACGCACCTGCCTTGTCACTTTCGATTGCGTTGTGGACCCGTTCTCACGCTTTTTCATCGTTTATATCCGGGTAAGTGGCCTTCTGTCCTTTCGTGCATTTTGTTTTTGTGGTTTTTGGCTGCTTGGTGGGTGTGTTGGATTGAAAAGAAAGATAAATTCATGAATTTGTTTCCCCCCCGTTGTCTTTCCACATTTCTTCCTCCTCTTTCCAGATCTGCTGGCAGAGAGAGTCTTTCCCTGAGGTAAAAGCTTGAAAACCCTTTTGGTATTAAACCTTTCCAATCACCCGAATAAAACTTGCAAAGAGAGCTTAGCCATATGTGGAAACCCCTCTGAGAAAAATCTGAACCTAAAAGAAAAAGGAAAACTGTATTTTCCTTTGGCGCATTGGCATTCCTGTCGCGCCCTGCTTCATCATAAAAAGGGTGCGCCCTCATGGCGCACTTCCCTCGCATGCTGCAAATACTTCCCATGCGCCCCTTGGCGCATCAAACTTGGATGCAACATAAAGAATTCCTGCGCCCTTTTGGCGCACCCAGCATCCATGTGACAGCCCTTTCATATGCGCCAAGTGCTAAGCTATAGAGGCGCAGGCGCGTTCCTCATCGCAGCAACATCCTGTTGTGCAAACCCTTCATGCGCCGCGCCAAGTTCCCTTAAGCGCGCCAAAAGCACATGTTACACAAACCCTATATGCGCCTTTGGCGCACCGATGTTCCGTGCAACACAAAGTTTTCATGCGCCTTTTACAAAATACATCCATATGGCGCAGGCGCACTTGTCCTTACAGCAACACAAAATGCATCCTGCAGTGTCTACGCGCCATGCGCCCTTTAGCGCTGATGCAACAATCCCTGTGCGCCTTACCTATTTAGCTCTGCAAACTGCAATATCCAATGCGCCCCGAGGCCTAAAATTGCTCTCTTTCTTCTGTCAGCATTTCAATGGAAAATCAAGCAGCTGACACGGCTTTCTTCGATTGGGTTTCACGTCTTATTCTTGCAGATCAGCAATTAAGCTCAGAAGAACATATGTCAACATCAAGCAAGAGACCCACCAAATCCAAAGGCAAGGCCAAGCTTACAGAGGAAGAAATGAAGTATAAATATCAGAGGGTCAGAATGCCCGACTCCCAGGCCGAGTGTGACCTGGACATCAGAGACTCAGAGTTGGGTCATATTGATTTAGAGGAATTCTGGGTCAGGACTCAGAAGGTCACAAGAAGTCCGTGGATGGACAAGCTAATAGGCAGTGCCCTGCACTTTGCTGGGGGAATCCCAGTCAGCGCCGTTAACAATGAATTCATGATGGTGGCTTCTTCTTCTTCTCTCTCTTCTTCGACTTTCTTTTTGTAAATATCTGAAGTATGTTGGCACAAACGATGACATCATCCATGTTGCACCATGGGATGATGTCATCCATCAAGTTGTCAAAAGTCAACATGACTTTGAGATATTTTGTATATCCTTGTAGATATTTTGTAAATATCTTTGTAAATAGGTGGTTGGCTCCTTTTTGCCTTCTTTTCTCTCCTTCTTCTATAAATACCTCAATACTTGTTGTATTGTGGATGAGTGAATATCTTTCAGATGAAAAATAGAAGTAAGGAGAAAAGACTTTGAGCTTTTTGTAACAGAAATAATTATTAATACAATATTTAGACTTTGTGCTGAATACATGTGTTATTTGCATTGGATCTTTCTTACGTTAGATCTGTGTGTTTGTTCTGTTGAATTTACTTCTGTTTTATTGTCATTTATTCATCAGTATTGCTTTGCTCGTTTATGCAAGTAGGTTTGGCTCTGTTTACTACCAATCCCAAAACATAAACCTTCTGACCTTTCTGCTTTGGAATTCATTTCTTTTCTTCCTTCGGACCTGCTCTTTCTTCATCCTCTCTTTCATTCCTTTCTTTTCGCAGTTGGAAACACCCTACTGGGATGAGATCCCAAACCCCCGAAGGTGGAATATTGTGAGACTTGCACAGATTCCTGCTGGTAGAATAGCAATAAACCAGTTTCGCTTTGCTGACTCAAAGAGGGGCTATGCCCTGCACACTGTTGGCTCGTTTATCCATAGATCTGCCCAAGCGACAGATTTTCGGACCAACAGTTTTTGGCGACTCCGCTGGGGATCGAACAGATCTATCAGATCTATGATGGTGGTAGGATAGAAAATCTGGAAAAATCAGAAAAATCGCTGCCTGTTTGCAAACTCTGCACTTTTTGTTAAAAATCCAAAATTTTGCAAAAGTGACCCAAATTGAAAATTTTCTTCTGAGATCCATAGATCTGGCCTAGTTGGAGATCTTTAGTTCGCTGAGTTTTTATAAAAGTCCGTATTTTGCCGTAGATCTGAGTTTTTGACAGTTTACCAAAAATTTCAAACTCTTTGAAAAAGTCAGATTTAGATCCGAAAATCAGCTTGCTAATCTTCACTATCCTTTTATCCTCGCTGTTATTTGTCATTAACCGCAATCGGTTTTTAGAAGAGGATAGTTTTTAAATATTTAGAAAAGTACATGCTGCTGGTTTTTGTCAGAAAAGCCAGAAAATCAGCAAGTACAACCAAAAATAAATTTTAAATCTGCACCACAGCGTTCCAGATCTGGAAGGTACGCTGGCAGGTGAGCCATTTACGCGTGGCAGGCGAGCTCGTGGAGAAGTCGATCCTACTTTCGATCGGCTTCAAAGGCACAATTTCAGTGTAGCACCGACGTGCTTTTCACCACTAAATTCAGCTGATCGGTCAACCAGAAGCGCCTCACCCCCACGGAAGAGCCGGTTTTCACAAGGAGCCTCTACATCCCTTTGCAGTGCTTTATTGCTCAGTGGAACCGCACTCCCAGCCCGCGTTCTTTTTCCAGCTGTCCAGATGGCGGTGCCATGGGGAAATGCTATGGGTCCTCTCGCATTACCACATCCTGTTCACGCGCTCCCTCACGGAAACCGAAAGAATTTTCCCAAATTCGACGGGAGTGGAAACCAAAGCACGGATTCGCACATATCTGCATTCATCATGTCGTGCAGTATCTTGGATGTAACTCATGAGGATGTGTCGGTTCACCTTTTTCTGGAAACTCTACAAGGACCTGCAGCTGAATGGTTTCAGCATTTGCCGGCCGGATCTATTACCAGTTGGGCCACCTTGCGGGATGCTTTTGAAGACAGGTACAAACCTTCAGAAGATGCATTTGCATTGTTATCACAGATCACTCACCTGAAGAAGGAGGCCAATGAGACCATGCGCGATTTTATCGCCAGGTTCAATGCATTAATCAACCGCATCCCTGTTGCCATGCTTCCAACACCAGAAAATCAGAAGTGTTTCTTCGTGAACGCTATGAGCTCGAAAGTAAGTTTCTTGCTCCTGCAAGAGCAAGTGGCTACCTTGATTCTCGCCCAGGCCGCTGCCATTCGAATTGAAGATAATTTGATAATATCTGGCGAATTAAAAAGGGAATCATCCAAGCCTAAATCTTCGGGCCCTTCACCCAATACTTCGTCTGATCCGGCCTTTCAAAAGATGGCGAACGACTTGCTTGCATTAAAGAAGCAGTTGGCCCAAGCTTCTCCCAGTTCCTCATACCGGGATATTCCACGGAGGAACTTCGTTTCCAACAATGTTCCTCAAAGGCCGCGCTTACCCGCAACTGCTCCATGGTTGGCGCTTGAGGCTCCTCCGGTCAATGCTCTAGCCGAAATTGAAGAAGAAGAGCAGGATTATGAAGAACCTTCGTCTCAAGGCGAAGATGATCAAGATGTCGGTGAACCGACTGGCGACTCTACTATCGGATATATGGAATTTGATGAGGAAGAATCTGATGAAGAAGAGGGTACCCAGGGCTATGCGAGCGGACAATCATATGTTGTTTTTACCCGCTCGCAAGGAAAAGAAGCAGAGGTCGCTGCCCATGTGCAGAAGGAGAAGGTCGTGTCAAACGCGCCTCCAACCATTGCTAAAAGAGGTAATCCTCTTCCTACTCAGCTCCCTGTTAAGTCTTTTACAAGGAAATCTTTTCCCCCCATCTCTCCTCCAAATCAGCCCTCTCATATTCCTATCAAGACCAGTAATCCTACCCTACCATCACAAAGTGAGGGACTCATTCCTTCACCAGCGCAACCCTTGGCCACATTTGACATCATAGACCATGCAAAAAAGACCAAGATCCAAATGTCTGAAGCTGAGTACCTTCAGTCAAATCCCGAACAGCTTGTAAGATTGACCAAGTATATTCAAAGTCAAGCTGTTATATCTAATCAGGTTTCCCCAAAAGGAATCCTTTCCACTCCTCCTGAATCCCACATAAATGTTGCTTCAACATCTGCATCAGGCAAGATAGAACCTTTCTATCTCTCCCTCCTAATCAATGGTCACAAGTTGAGTAACTGCATAATTGATTCCGGAGCTTCTGATAACGTCATGCCGGCAAAAGTCGCCCATGCTTTGGGCCTCACCCTTACCAAGCCTTTTGGCAGATGTTATTCCTTGGAAACCAAGCAGGTTCCGTTAATTGGTCAAATCAAAGACGCGCAATTTGCATTTGCGGCGTTCCCAGAGAAAAGAGTAAAGATGACCGTCCTCGTTGCCGACATTCCAGCAGCCTACGGAATTTTGCTGGGGAGAAGCTTTTGCAGCGAAGTTGGTGGAGAGATTCATATGGACTGGTCTAAGGCTAGAATCCCCGTCAAAGGTGTAATGCAGACCTTGGAGCCAGAATCACAAAAGAAGTACTTGGTCACTAACTCTGAGGACCCCAAAGCTCAAATTATTTTTGAATCATCAGGGATGGGGAACTATTTCTTGTCTACCGAGTCTGACAAAATGGTTGTTCTCGTTCAAGAAGAAGATCTTAATAAGATCTGGACTTTGCAGTTTGATGGCAGCTGCGCAACCAGTGGATGTGGCGCCGGAGCCGTGCTAATATCTCCCGAAGAGGAGATTATTCCTCTCTCTTTCAAGTTGCAGTTTTTTAATACGAATAACACTGCTGAGTATGAATCTTTGTTACTTGGCATGCAGGCAGCAAGAGAGAGAGGGATCAAAAATCTGAAAGTGCAAGGTGATGCAGAGCTAGTTGTGAATCAAGTTAAAAGGATTTACCAAGTGAAGAATGAAAGGCTCAGGCATTACCGTAATGCAGTATGGGACAACATTGAAGAGTTTGATGCTTTTTCAATTGAATCCATTCCAAGAACTCAAAATGACATGGCCGATTCATTGGCTGTTTCAGCATCCCTCATGCTCCCTCACCCAGGTTTGAAAACAAACAAATACACCATTGAGGTGGTTTTCCGCCCAAGCGTGCCAGACAATTCTCAGCATTGGCAAGTATTCAACGATGACAATCAACTCATTGCCTTTCTAGAGAAGGCGGAAAATTTTAAGGAATTGCACTTTGAAGGATCCACTTCTATGTGCCGCGAATCAGTCACCGATCAAGACGATGAATCCGAAGGGAACGACGACATATGTCAGCTCAAAGGAAATAAAATTCCAAAGGGCCTGGTTTCTCTGGAGCGGTTGTTCGACAGGCATGATCGTTTTGTGAAAAAGAAGAGGCGAGATGATCCTGACTCATCCCCAGAAACTGAACCGGTCAATTTAGGTTCGGTAGAACATCCGCAATTTGTGAACATTGGAAAATGTTGCACGCCAGAAGAGAAGCGGAAGTTTGTCAAACTGCTGAAGAAATACATGGATGTATTGGCATGGTCCTACGCCGATCTAAAGTCTTTTAAGCCAAAGGACGTCCAGCATGACATCCCGTTGAAAGAAGATGTCAAAGCCTTTCGCCAGAAGCAGAGGCATTATAATCCTAAGATCTCAGGCACCATCCAGGCTGAAATTCAGAAAATGCTGGATGCGAGAATCATCTTTCCTATCCATCACAATACTTGGGTAGCAAACTTTGTGCCAGTACGCAAGAAGAACGGGGAAATACGCATATGCGTAGATTTTCAAAATTTGAATCAGGCTTCCTTGAAAGACAACTACCCACTTCCTATAATGGATCAAGTTCTGCAAGCAGTAACTGGATCAGAGATGTTGTCCATGCTTGATGGTTTTTCAGGCTACAATCAGATTGAAGTTTCACCTGAAGATCAATTTAAAACAACATTCACTACTCCCTGGGGTACATTTGCCTACAGCAGGATGCCTTTTGGCCTAACCAATGTTGGCGCCACTTTTCAGCGGGCCATGGACCTGGCATTCAAAGGTATGATGGGGAAGGTCATTGTCATTTATCTGGATGATTTGACTGTGTTCTCTAAACAACGAAGTAATCATTGTGATCACCTAGAGCAAGTATTGGCCAGATGCCGAGAACATGGGATTTCCCTGAACCCGAAAAAGTCCGTTTTTGGAGTCACGGAAGGAAAGTTGTTAGGACATGTTGTTAGCAAAGAAGGAACAAAGATAGATACCGAAAGAGTCAAGGCTATTCAGAGCCTTACTCTGCCTACAAGTAAGACTGGCGTTCATTCTTTCTTCGGAAAGGTGAATTTTCTCAGGCGTTTTGTTCCCGACTTTGCTGAGAAAACTCGTCATATATTGGACATGATGAAAGGGGTCACCAACTTTCCGGTGGAGCGAGGAGGGGAAAAGGTCGTTTGAAGAAATAAAAGCTTCCGTTGCTCACGCACCAGTCCTGGTATGTCCCGATTTCTCCAAGGACTTTATCATGTATAGTTATGCATCTGAGCATACTGTGTCTGCCATCTTGATGCAAAAGAATTCGGAGGATGTTGAATCTCCGATTGCGTTCATGAGCTCTCCCCTCAAGCCTCACGAACTAAAAATGTCTCAACTGGAAAAACATGCCTTCGCCGTTGTCAAAGCAGTCAAGAACTTCAGGTATTACATTTTAAACTCTCATACGGTGGTGCTGGTTCCTGACACGGCAGTCAAATCAATTCTAACTCAACAGGAGTTAGGAAGCTTGCGAGGAAATTGGATTGCAAAGGTCCAGGAGTATGACCTGGATATAAAACCAACCAAGCTGGTAAGAGGCAAGGGCCTATGTCAGCTTATGGCTGAAAACAAAGATTCAGAAAGTCCTGAGGAAAAGGATGATTGTACCAACGAAACACAAAGCCATCTGGAGACAGCCCATTCTCTGCCTCTGGTCCTATTTGTTGCGACTAGTGATGAATGGTATTCCGATATTGCTTTCTTCCTCACCTACGGCGAATGTCCAGCTCACCTAACAGCAAAGGAGAAGCGCACTATAAAGCTCAGAGCAGCTAAGTATGTCGTCTGGGATGACGGTTTATACAAACGCGGGATAGATGGTGTCTTCTTGCGATGTGTCGACAAGCCACAGCAGGTGAAGTTACTTGAAAGTTTTCATAATTCAGCCTGTGGAGGCCACTTCTCCTCCTCCGTGACGGCACACAAGATCATCCGAGCTAGGTACTATTGGCCGACGCTTTTCCAAGATACAGCTACCTGGGTAGCAAAATGTGAACCTTGCCAGCAGTTCGTCGGCAAGCCCAAGTTGGCTGCTTTTCCCCTCAGGCCGGTCGTTGTCAACGAACCATTCAGGCAGTGGGGAATTGATTTTATCGGTGCACTCAATCCCCAATCGAGTGCCGGACATAGTTATGTCCTTACAGCAACAGATTACTTCACCAAGTGGGTGGAAGCCATACCTGTCAAACACGCCACTTCTGAGGTTGTTTGCAGTTTCATCAAAGAAAACATCATTGTCAGGTTTGGCGTCCCAAACAAAATTGTTGCTGATAATGCTTCTAACAAAATTGTTGTTGATAATGCTTCTCCTCACGAGAAATTATTAGTTTTTGCTATGAATATGGGATAACTTTGGCTCACGCCTCAGATTATTACCCTCAGGGAAATGGTCAGGCAGAATCCAGTAACAAGAACTTGGTGACCATCATACGAAAACTAGTGGATGAGAATCAACGAATGTGGCACAAGTCCTTATACGACGCTTTGTGGGCAGATTGCATTACTCCCAAGAGGTCCCTCGGTATGTCACCTTTTCAAGTGTTATATGGCACTGATGCCGAGCTTCCCATTTCTGCTGAAACTCCCTGCCCTACGCTTGGCACGAGCTATTGAAGATGAAACTTTCCAAAATTCTCTTGAAAAGAGGATCATGTATCTGACAGAGCTCGAAGAAAAGAGAGTAAGAGTGATCGACAGGATCACCGAACATCAGAATCAAGTCAAGAGACTGTTCGATAAAAAAGCTAAGCAAAGAATTTTCCAGGTGGGAGACCTCGTCCTTCTGTGGGACAAGCGAAGAGAGCCAAAGGGCATGCACGGAAAGTTTGATTCCCTATGGAGAGGACCTTTCAAGATCAAGCAGCTCAACGGAGAGAATAGTTTCTATCTCTCATATCTGGATGGAACCGAACTCCCGCTTCCCTATAGCGGGCAGCATCTGAAAATTTTCAGGAAGTAGAGCTTGCTCTCTTCTTTGTACAGTTTGCTTTAAGTTGTGTGTTTGTTTTTGTCATGTGTTTGCTTTCTGTTTGTTGTGTGTTCCTTTGTTCTCCCTTCGGTCGCCCTTGTTTTTGACTCTGTTACCCAATGGATAGGCACATGAGATCTGGGATTCTCTACCCCCGAGTTTGCTCAGGGATAGTCCCCAGAAAGAGCCAGCTGTTATCCCGTAAAATTGACAAGGGAAATTTTACAGATAACCATACCGAAATTTTGTTCCGATCCCTCATTAGGGATCCCTTGCGTTCGGAACGTTGCAAAATCCCTTTCCGGGAAATCTGGTTTTCCGAACTTAGTCGTTTTTGGTCTTTTTGGCCGGGCGCATAGAATGACTATGCAACATCAACTTTTGATGCGCCCCCTTTAAAGCCTTTGGCGCATGTTTTCTTGTGTCAGCAGGCATTTTGATGCGCCTCTCTATGTTGAGGCTTCCCTGCGTGCGCCAAGGCACATGCGCCTTCCTGTCAACATATCTTTTGTTGCGCCTCTTTCTGGTGCCCAAAGGCGGTGTGCCATGGCGCACATATCTTCATGTTGACAAGTCTTTCGGTGCGCCAAAGGGCGCATGTTTTCTCATGTCGACAGCTCATTTGGTGCGCCCCTTTAAAAAGTTGGTGGCGCATTTATTGCTGCCTTGCCTATATATAGGCGCGTCTGCGCTGTCATTGTCACCGATGCAAAACATGTGATTTTTCTCTGACCCTATCAGCGCCCCTGCCTTGTTGCTTTCAATTGCATTGTGGACCCATTCTCACGCTTTTTCATCGTTTATATCCGGGTAAGTGGCCTTCTGCCTTTCGTGCGTTTTGTTTTTGTGGTTTTTGGCTGCTTGTGGGTGTGTTTGGATTGAAAAGAAAGATAAAATTCATGAATTTGCTTTTCCCCCCTTGTCTTTCCACATTTCTTCCTCCTCTTTCCAGATCTGCTGGTAGAGGAAGCTTGTCCTAAAAAATAATAGCTTGAAACCCCTTTTGGTATTAAACCTTTCATATCACCATAATGAAACTTGCAAAGAGAGCTTAGCCATATGTGGAAACCCCTCTGAGAAAAATCTGAACCTAAAAGAAAAAGGAAAACTATATTTTCCTTTGGCGCATTGGCATTCCATGCTTCATCATAAAAAGTCGCGCCCTGCGCACCCGCCCCTGTTACACAATGAGCAGCCGCGCCAATGCGCACTTCCCTTGGCGCACTTCCCTCGCATGCTGCAAATACTTCCCATGCGCCCCTTGGCGCATCAAACTTGGATGCAACATAAATAATTCCTGCACCCTTTTGGCGCACCCAGCATCCATGTGACAGCCCTTTCATATGCGCCAAGTGCTAAGCTATAGAGGCGCAGGCACGTTCCTCATCGCAGCAACATCCTGTTGTGCAAACCCTTCATGCGCCGCGCCAAGTTCCCTTAAGCGCGCCAAAAGCACATGTTACACAAACCCTATATGCGCCTTTGGCGCACCGATGTCCCGTGCAACACAAAGTTTTCATGCACCTTTTACAAAATACATCCATATGGCGCAGGCGCACTTGTCCTTACAGCAACACAGAATGCACAGTGTCTGCGCGCCATGTGCCCTTAGCGCTGATTTAACCCTGCAACAGTCTTTTCCTGTGCTAGCTCTGCAAACTGCAATATCCATGCCATGCGCCCTGAGGCCTTTAAATTGCTAACTCTTTCTTCTGTCAGCATTTCAATGGAAAATCAAGCACCTGACATGGCTTTCTTCGATTGGGTTTCACGTCTTATTCTTGCAGATCAGCAATTAAGCTCAGAAGAACATATGTCAACATCAAGCAAGAGACCCACCAAATCCAAAGGCAAGGCCAAGCTCACAGAGGAAGAAATGAAATATAAATATCAGAGGGTCAGAATGCCCGAATCCCAGGCCGAGTGTGACCTGGACATCAGAGACTCAGAGTTGGGTCATATTGATTTGGAGGAATTCTGGGTCAGGACTCAGAAGGTCACAAGAAGTCCATGGATGGACAAGCTAATAGGCAGTGCCCTGCACTTCAATCTGGGGGAATCCCAGTCACCTGAGTCAGCCGTTAACAATGAATTCATGATGGTGGCTTCTTCTTCTTCTCTCTCTTCTTCGACTTTCTTTTTGTAAATATCTGAAGTATGTTGGCACAAATGATGACATCATCCATGTTGCACCATGGGATGATGTCATCCATCAAGTTGTCAAAAGTCAACATGACTTTGAGATATTTTGTATATCCTTGTAGATATTTTGTAAATATCTTTGTAAATAGGTGGTTGGCTCCTTTTTGCCTTCTTTTCTCTCCTTCTTCTATAAATACCTCAATACTTGTTGTATTGTGCATGAGTGAATATCTTTCAGATGAAAAATAGAAGTGAGGAGAAAAGACTTTGAGCTTTTTGTAACAGAAATAATTATTAATACAATATTTAGACTTTGTGCTGAATACATGTGTTATTTGCATTGGATCTTTCTTACGTCAGATCTGTGTGTTTATTCTGTTGAATCTACTTCTGTTTTATTGTCATTTATTCATCAGTATTGCTTTGCTCGTTTATGCAAGTAGGTTTGGCTCTGTTTACTACCAATCCCAAAACATAAACCCTCTGACCTTTCTGCTTTGGAATTCATTTATTTTCTCCCTTCGGACCTGCTCTTTCTTCATCCTCTCTTTCATTCCTTTCTTTTCGCAGTTGGAAACACCCTACTGGGATGAGATCCCAAACCCCCGAAGGCGGAATATTGTGAGACTTGCACAGATTCCTACTGGTAGAATAGCAATAAACCAGTTTCGCTTTGCTGACTCAAAGAGGGGCTATGCCCTGCACACTGTTGTCTATAAAAATTATGCAAAATAAGGATTTCTCATTGTTCTTCAACAAACAAGATGTTAGAAAATAGGTTCTCTTACCTTGGTTGAAAGGCACAACCTAAAGTAGTTAGGATTAGATCACATCCTTTTCAGGTGCTACCCACTACTTTCAAAGCTTGAGTATTAACAAGGTAGTTAGATTACTTCTTCGGCTACAAAACGATATTAATAATTTTCTATCTGCATCTGAGTGTCCTGTCTGATCCATGATGTTGCTCGGCCTTTAAAGGATGTTAAACTTAGGTACCAATAGAATTCATGGAAGAAATTTTGCCTCGACTTGCACAGTGGATTGAAGATATTGAGGTATATGAGCAAAATGTGATAGAACCTTGTTAATGGATAAGTCAGTCACCAGCTCCTTTTCCGTCATTTTATTTTTCTCAAGCTTTATCTTTTCAACAGTTTCAAGAGTCAATCCCCACAGTTTCTACCCCAAATTTTGATTTCCCTTCCCCATATTCTATTCTTCCATCTCATCTTTCTTCCTCTTCCCTTTTCCATTCCAAATCTAAGTCCCCTCCATAAGTGCCAAAATTAATGCCTTCCCCTCCACCACAAACAACGAATAAACTAGTGGAGACACTATCCACCACTCCTCCCACCCTCCCAATTCCATGTCAGGGAGATACTCCAAAAACCAGTCAAGGAGAATAGCAATCAGAGGAATGCAACAAAGAAGAAATGATAGAAAATCAGAAGAGTTGGGTTGCCAGATTTGAGTTTACAAAGATTCCCTTGTTGGTTAAACCTATGGAAGAGGATGAGGTCAAACCATAAGTGGTGGAAGATTCAACTATAACACAAGTGTGGGAAAAAGAAGATACTCCAAATAAAGAAGAGGAGGAGTGCATTCTTGCTATATAGGAAGATCATATAGTTTCAGAGGCTCCTAGTGTGGAAAAGGCCATAGAAAAACCTTCAGTTATTCCTCCCACTTCATTGCCTTCAAGATCTAATGTTGAAGAGGAGTTTGAGATTTCAAACCTCATGCTTGAAGAAGAGCAGAACCATGGTGATCATGTTTTAGATTAGGAGGACACCATGGAGGAGGTTGAGCACATGGAGCATGACAACAAGGAGGTAGGTTATATTTTTAGCTGTGAGGATTGTCTTGATGGAGAGGATCTCAAGTAGATCACATCATTTTCTCCTCCATAATTAATCTTTCAAGTACATGATCCTAATGCCATGAAGGAGATTATTGAAGTACAAAATCCTGCACTTCATAACAACCCTCTAGTACCAAGGATGGAAGATATTTATCCTCCATGTTCTTCATAGGAGAAGGAAGAGAAGGAGTAAGAGGATGTCATTATCTCTCTCACATCACTAATCAAAGAAGGTCCACAAAAATACTTCATCCATGGAGTTGAAATTCAGAACCATGGGCACATCCACCCGATCATACCATGCCCAATAAGGTACTTGGCTTCATTAGAGCAAAGGGACAATCCAAATCCGGTCATGGCCACTTAAGGGCATGATGATGAGCTCCAAAGTACCAAGGATCAACTATGATGCCTCTTCAATCTAAATTAAGAGCAACTAAAAGAGGCATTTGTCTTATTTCCAGTTGATACCTTTCTGATATGCGTGGAAGATTGGCCTCTTGTAAGTTTCCCACTCATTGTAATAGACATGTTTAGTGAAAAATTACATTCATGGCCACATTTTTTGAGAAAGGGAAGCTATTTCTCCCTGCCTGTAGTAGGCTTTGGTTAATCTTTTCTTTTTTAGGATTAGTGTAGGAGTAGGAGTAGATTTTTCTTTTAGTAGAAGAAGTTTTTTTTCACACTCTGCATGTCTCATTTGAGGCATGTATGATTTTATGTTTATACATAATTTTTTTCCATATTTCTCTAGAGGTGCAGAGGCCAGGACCTTAAGTACTCACAATAGAGAGATCCATAGTTTCCTGTAACAGTTGCTAATTTAAAAATAAACAAATACAAAGTAAATATCTAAATAAGATTTGAGACAATCTATTTTCAGGGACACGTGAAAGCCCTAGGTCTTTACAATTATCTACCCTCAGAAATCAAGGTTTTCTTAGCATAGTTTAGAGTGTGAACAATGGGGCAAGTTCAGGGTTAGCAGCGCAAGTAGTTGGGCTCATAGTTTTAGCAACAAGATCAGTACCAGGCTATCATTCATGACTCTATGCCTAATGGATACTTCAAGGCTATTGGTCTCTCCATCTCCCAAGAAGATTTACCTGTGAGTCACTGAAACGTTATCCTAATTATTCCCCCCAACAAAATTGGTAAAACACAACCCTGTATAGAAGAAAAACATAAGGGTCAGTTCTATCCTGAGAACTCACATTCAAATCTAACAATAAGGTAACAAACGGGAATCTAAAATGGAGGAGTAGGGTTTTCGAAGGATCAAACGGTGTCAATGGAAACAAGAGGCTCATGGGAAGATAGAAGTCAAGAGATTTTGAAGTTTTTGGACTTAGGCGCATACGAATCGACTCGGGGCAGAGTAGAGATTTACGGAAGGCACCATGTGTTAGCGCAACGCAACTTCAAAAGTAAAATTCAGAATGGGGTCCCAAATGTGTGCTAAGCCTCCACGTGTCCTAGGACCTAAAAATTATTGAAAGGAGAACTAAAAAGTCTAAACAGGGGCAGAGCTAGTGGAGGGACGCACATCTTATCCTGCCACAACTCTAAAGGTTAAATGTCAAGGAACACACTCAAATATGTGCTAAACCTCCACATGTCCTAGATCGGGCGTACAAACCACACCAAAAAAAAGGGACACATGGCCATGTTTATGGTCAAAGTGGATCAACGGACCTGGGGGAGGACTTTTGGCCAAAAGTGAAAAATGCAGATTGACGGGTCCGAGATGTTTTCTTTTGCTAAGCGGGCTTGCGGGGATGCGGTGGAATTTTTGCTAAAAGTAAATTTCAGGCTTATGGAGTGGCAGGAAATTTTGTGAATTTTGGAATTTCTTTGCATAAGATGAAAAGTGAATTTGGGCCCACGGACCCATTTTTGTAAAATTGGTTTTCCACCATTTTGTATGGATTTAATTTAAATATTAAAATGAACATAACTTTCAATCCAGAGCTCAAAATTCAAAAACATTTGTACCGCTAGAAATAACTCAACCTTCTCTATTCCATGGAGCCCTGAAACTATAATTTGAAGAAGTTAAGGTGGGTAAAAATTATAAAAACATCTTCTAGCCATTAATATACGATCCAATTGCCTCAACAACTGCATCAGATTTGATTTGATCCGCTGTTCTTCCTTCTTCAACACAAAAATAGACATAGAGCGGAAGACTTGAAAAAATATAGGTGGATTTGAAAGGGGAAATAATGGTTGGTGGTTGATATTTCAAAGGAGAATTCAATGCATCGCAGGTGTGGTGGGAACACAGTTTTAGTTTCCCTCTCTCTTTCTCTCTCATTCTTCTATATATTATAAAGGAGGGGAATCTTCAAATGGTTGGTCATTGTTTCTCCTTTTCCCCCCTCTCTGTTTATTCCTTACGGTAGATTGCAGAGTCTAAGCCTCTTCTCATGGCTCTGTAATAGAATTTTCTTGCTCCTCTTCCACTGATGATGTACCATGTAACTTTTGGATCAGTAAAATATGTTTCGTGATGCTTTTGTCCATCCTTGCTTATTTTATTGTCTCTTCTTACCTTTCATCATTTCAGGGTATATTGTCCATACTCTGATGTTTATTACAGTTTCTAGGAGCTATTCTTGGTGGGTTTTTAAGTGGTGTTCCATGTGAAATCTATCTCTAGTCCATGGTACATCTTGTCTACCCTCTCCTCAGCTCACCTCTCTCCACTTCAAGCAGTTTGGGAATGTGATCAACGACTTCCTTTTTTGGTGTATCACCACTTAGTGTAGGCTCTCTTTCACCCTCTCTCTCTCTCTCTCCATGTCTCCTTATAATTGTTAGATTAGGATATATCAGGTCTTCCTGCACTAGACTAGCTTGTGGTATGTGGTTTTGGAAGTAGGAAACAACCTTCTCTAGAGGTCCATCTCAGGTTTGCAAGTCTTGTAGCTTGAGAGATGGTCCAATGTTGTGCAATTACACTAAATGCCCCACTCAAATAGGTTATCTCTAGAAGTTACTTTTTTAAGCAATAGGGACCCCATATCTTACATCAAATCCTTGAAATTACACTTTTTTGACTGAAATAAGAGATTTGGGAAAAATTTCAATGTCCAATGTGTTTGGTGGTACCCAAACAATAAATTTAGGTGATCCTAATACACCACTAAACATGGTTAGCACTAACAAAAAATGCACTAAATAAAAACATGAGAAAAATATTATTAAGAAAAAAGAGTCACAAATAGGAGGATTAGAAATGAAATCAATTTACAAAGTTACAAAGTGTGAAGGGTTACAAATGGGAAAAAACCAAACAAATAATGTTATCAAACCATATACAACAACCACACATAAATGGAAAGGTCACAATAATGTGAGCATGTTTGGTACTATGCACCTTGATCATATTTGTAGTGTTATAACTGAGTCCGTTATTATCCTCATGGCATAACATGTATTCCTGCACACTCAAATTAAAATATCATACTAGCTCAATATAAAATTTAAAAAACTAACAATTTCAACCATCAATATAATAAAAATATTTATATCAACTAAATATAATCACACCGCACTTATTTATCCATACATATAGAAATGGAATCGTTAAAATAATTGATATATCTAATATAAAAACTACATTCATTTCCAAACACAATAATCCATATCATTATCTTTAGATCTCATAGAATGTCAATAACATGTACAAGAAAAAAGAGTCACATATAGTATCTTGCCAAGTTTTAGAGTATCATAGTCAACATGGTGATGGAACATGGAAGTATCTAGCAAATATCTAACATAGTAAAGTGTCCACTATCTCCACATGCATTAATAAAATGATCAAACTAATTAAACAAAATAGAAGAAAGGTTTAAAATATTTTAGGCACTACAAAAAACCTTTAAAGGTAGTTCTATTATTTAATAAATAATGTTTCTTAAAAAACTAGTGGAATTAGTAGGATGAAGATACAAATATTTTATGGTATAGTGGGGACTCTAATATAAGTAAGAAAATTATGACAACTACAAAGAAATTTTATTTTATTGATTTAAATATACTCTAGCAGTTATAAGTTCAGAAGTCAAGGTAGATCTCTAAAGGTGTCTAAGGGTTCCTTAGTTTTAAGAAAGGACCTAAAGGTTGTGAACATTTACATATTGTAAGGGATTACATATTTATTCAAGAAGTTGTGGCATCTAAAAATGGAGAATATTCCACTCATTTCTGACATCTACATTTTGGGAACATGAGTGGAAAATTATTAAAGGTACTTAATAAGTGTGAGTTAGTCCCTGATTTAAACTTTCTAGACTTCAATTTCTACAAGCATTGTGTTTTTGTAAAACAATGTAGACACAATTTTAAAGCTAGAAGTCATGTAATTAAAGGTATTCTTGATTATATTCATTATTATATTTAGGGTCCGAGAACTTTAATGTCATATGAAGGAAGATTTAATTTTATTACTATAATAGATGATTACTGGGTTAAAGAATATAACTTTCTCCCACTTGGTTCCCAATATAAATTTTCAACTTTGTCTAGTAAATAAGTCTTAAATAATACTATAAAAATTTCAAAATTTGAGGAAAATGTTTTATGCCCTGCACCATGGTATATTTAAGCTCTTAAAAATATATGTTTTTTCATTTTACATGTGTTTAGTAATGTTTTGGTTGTGGGAACTATTTCACTGAAGTTACAAAAAGTGCAAAAAAGTGGAACACATTTATATTATTTTGAACCTACTCTGGGAAATTATGGGTATAATTTGTTAAAATAAATATGATGTTTTTAGTAAATTTAAGAAATTTATAGATTTGGTTGAAAAGTGTATGGGAAGTTTCATCTAATGTTTAAGAATAGATAATGGAGGTGAGTTCATGTCCTTCGAGTTTCATAACTATTGCAAGCAAGATGGGATTAAAAGTCAAAAAACCACCAACTATATTCCACAACAAAATGGGGTTATTGAAAGCATTAGTAGGAATCTTTTTTATATAGAAAGTACCATGCTCATCAATGCAAATTTTGATCAATGTTTATGGGAATTAGTTTGTACAAGTCTTTGTCTAATAAATCACTTGCCATCAGTTTCAATAGAATACAAGATTCTTTAAGTTGTATGGAAGGTCATCCATGTGGGTATTTAAACTTGAAATTTTTTATGTTCAAATGTTTATTCTCTTACTAATAAAAATGAGCTTTCAAATTTACAAATGACATCCAAGTACTACATCATTTTTTGGTAATGTGAATTAGATGGTGTTAAATGATACATATTTTAGAATCCTACTACCAAAAAAATCACCATTAGCAGAGATGTATCTTTTGAGGAATTTCATTTCCTAAAATAAGATGTTGAAATCAAAGAAGAACAAGAAAGTAAAAATTCACATGTGAAGGTTTAAAACTATCCTTCTTCATATGTAGAAAAGGAACAAAAACAACCATTGCATATATTGGATATGTTGATGATTCACAACTTAAATAACCATGTGAGTAATCAATATGGAGGTCACAACATCATGAGGAAACACTTCCAAATTCATTTTGGATATCTACATGAGTTAGGCATCCTCCTAGTAAGAATAGTCCCAATATTTAATTTTCTTTGATTTCTAATGATGGAAAACCTAGTTGATATCAAGAAGGATTGGAATATGTGCATAGTGCCAAATGGAAAAGGGAAGTGTAGGAGAAGATATATACCTTGCAAAATAACATGTCATGGTACCTAGTAGAAATCCAAATTGTAGAAAACATGTTAGATGTAAATTAGTTTACAAATAGAAGATAGGTGTTGATGAAAAAGTTTAAAGGTTCGGTTGTTGATTGGTAACAAAATAATTTATGTAGAAAGAAGGTATTGATTTTCATGAAATATTTTCTCCAGTTATTAGACTTGTTTCAATATAAGTAATGTTAGTACTAGTTTCTTTTCTTGTTTTCGAGTTGGAGAAATTATATGTTAAAAAAATATTCTTACCTAGAAATTTAGAAGAGGATATATATGGACCAACCTACATGATTTATACAAAAGAAAAAAAAATATTTGTTTGCAAGCTCAAGAAATAATTTAGTGGCTTGGATTATGCACCCAAGAAATGGTATAAGAAGTTTGATGATTTTAGAATGTTCCAAAATTTCCTACGGAGTGAGTATTACCATTATGTTTATTTCATGTTTTTTAACAATGAATTATTCATTATATTAATAGTGTATGTTTATTATATGCTTGCTAGAAGCAAAATCATGGTATAAATCAACATTTTAAAGTATCAGTTGGCTATGAAATATCTAGTAGCTATAAACCAAATGTTAGAAATGGAAATGCATAGAGACGTGATAAATTGAAATCTTTGGTTATCAAAACATAGATATTTGGAAAATATACTAAGTATATTTCGTATGAAATATGTGAATGTAATGAGAATCCCTTTGGCTTCATATTTCAAACATTCCTTGAATGTTTATGTCGTAGAGAATAAGAAGAAACAAAGTATATGTCTCATCTACCATATGCTAGTGCAGTAGGAAGATTAATAAATTCTATGGTATGTGCAAGGCCAGAAATTTCACATTTAGTTGGAGTTGTTAATAGATTTTTTTAAAATATAGGTAGAGAACAATGGTCATCAGTGAATTATATGTTTCACTATTCGTGAGGCATAATTGATTATCACATTACCTATAATAACAACGGTGATTCGATTTGTGGATATCTTGATTTAGATTTTCTAGGTGATTTTGCATTTTTTCCAAAAAGGTGTAAAAAGTAAAAAATACCCCCCGGGCCCATCTTAACTTGGATCTCCCATGTGGATGGTCCAAATTCAAAAGAAAGATCAACAAAGTTTTTGCATCTAGATCCAATTTTCTGCCATTTTTCTCCAAAGCTTATGGGGATGCGTATTCTTATGGTTTTTGTCATTTCTTGGAGTCTCCTACACATAAAATGAAGAGGAACATTAATTTGGTATCTTGGTTGGGTGGGAAATATTTGAAGATGTATTTTACCATCAAGATGTGATCTGACCATTGGATTTGATCTGATTTTATAGTTTTTCTGTCCTCCGCACGAAAAGAACTAGATTTGACAGATTGGAGGAGGAAGTAGTTGGTGTGTGAGATGAAGAATGACTTATCAGTTGAAGAATTGAATGCTAGATATATTTGGAGAGATTTTCCCTCTGCACACCTAACAAATTTTTTGAATATCTGATTAAGGGAGTCTCAACACATAATGGTGCTTTGAATGTTTCTGGTTTTGGAGGGAACACTCTATAGTAATTGAAGAATTATAAATTGCATGAATTTTTGGTGCAAATGGTTGGAGTGCTAGAGGTTGGGACTAATTTTTCTAAGAGAAAAGCTTGATAGAATCCGTCATTTTGAGAAACCATCTAAAGAAACCTGTTTATGTCCTTTGTGTTAAATTTGATCATGTCAAGGTGGTTTCGAGTGTACTGCCATTGACAAGCTATCATCTTGTTCTAGAAACTTTCCCCAGCTGATAAATTTAATCAAACTTGAGTTAATCTGCGTTATTTTTGGGAAAAAATTTGTGTTTGCTTCATTTCTGAATGTTTGCAAGTAGTTTTTCTTGTTCCCTGTTGCAATCTTACATTGATATCTTTGTGAATCACACAAGATCTTATCCTTGTGATAGTTTGGTGGCATTTACAATTTCATTTATCAGTTGAGATTTCATTTGATAGTGAAATACATAAATTTAAAATCATTGTGACTCCTAGCATGACTATAAGATTGTTTGTTATCCTTTGAGGGTATCTTAGGCGTGATGAAACAGAGGTTGATAATGTTTAGTTAAGTTTTCCAATTTGAGCCTTCATTTTGGATCTTTGAATTTTGTGTGAAAAGTGTTGATCTAGGCCTCCATTGAAGCACATATTCTGGTTAAAGGAACATCCTATCTATCCTGAAGCATTCTATTATTCAATCTCTCCATTTTTAAAAAAATTATCAAGGATCTGGAAAATCAAGTTCATTTCTGCCTCACCTCCCACCAAAAAAATCATTTAAAACAACCAATCATACCCATACCACCACTGTTTGTCCTGTGTGTATACAAATGCATAATTTCTACTACCAAAACATGCATAAACAATCAGGTTTTCATTTTCTTTAGTGGCCTAAACCTTTCTTAGAATTTTTTTCCATTATCTAGAGTGACAACTCTGTGAGAGTTAGGTTTTGTTGCATTGATCATATTTTCTTCAAGCTCTTCTTAATAACTTCACAAGGAAGGATATCTCCATCTCCTTCACAAACATCAAGCTACAAAAAGGGTCCTCTCACCCTGGTTAAAAGGCACAACCATAAAGTAGTGAGGATAGGTCAAATCCTCTTGAAGGTGCTACCCATTTCTCCACATTGGAGTGACAAAGAGCAAGCTGCATTTCATCCCCGGCTACGAAATGACACATTACAAGCTCTTCTTTCCTTTAAGCTTCCTATCAGACCTGTGATGCTGCTCATCTTCTGAGGGAGAATCAATTTGGGTACCAACACATTAGCAAGGCTTTTCATTTAAAGGATGCAGCTAAAAGTCTCAAATCCACATCTTTATGAGTAGTACTATGAACTACTTATAAGGTTGCAACATATTTGATGTGCTTTTATGTGTAACCTGATTTTCACCAGTTATTGATGGCAAGCTTTTCATGGCAACATTAGGGATATCATAATAAATTGGAATTAGTAATGGGCTCCCAATAGTAAAGGTTATAAAATTCCTAGGTGGTTGAATGGCCATTTGAAAAAATGGGATCTAAATAAAGAAATTGATATGTGGTGAACGAAGACTAAGAGGAGGGTTGTTAAAACAAGACTTATTATAAGGTAGGGTGTTACCAACTCTTCTTCTTCTTGCAGAATTTAAATGTAAAGAAATAAATACATAATGAAATCCTCTTACCGATGATCTTGTAGTCACTTTAGGCATGAAACATTCTATAAAATGGGTCTAAAATCAGCTTTACGAAGTTGCCAAATAAATCTTTAAATCTTTATAATAAATTGGATCTTTTGCTTGCAGTGAATTTCTTGTAAATTGTTGTAATTTGCAAGCAGATATGATTTGTTGTCCCACGAGGCATGCCAAAAATGGCCATCTCTCAAAAGTGCACCTTGTAGAGAGAAGGCTGCAGCTATTCTAAGCTTGCAAAAATGATCTCTCTCTTTCATAGATATAATGGAAACACCTCAGGTCTGTAGGTATACCTATTTTTAGGTGAGTCTCCGGTATTAAGGTCGGTTCCTTATTGATGTATCCTAAAATATTTTTCTGGGGTTTGAGGGTAAAAGATGGTTGTAAATGGATTCAAAACTATGGTGATACACCAAATTTATGTGAGGTCTTTGACTGAGCACATGCAAAATTGATATGAGAATGAATTGTAGATGCACAAGCCAATAGCCTTCTACAGAATATTGAGGAAAACACTTTATGTATTGAGGGAAAGTATCACAATAATACTGTTAAGTTACACATGCACATTAATATCATGTAGAAATTACTTGAATTTGCAATAGGGTAAGATGATTAACTAGGTAATTCAACATTCACATGGATTTATAAAACATACTACAAGACTGTAAATAATTGGAAAGGCAGAATATACTTCTCATTCAGAAGGAAAAACTAGTAAAATCTACTTCAGCACTCCTGTGTCCAAAAAATATTCCCTTGTGCTTGCAATTACACACATTATATATCAAAATGTATTCATCCCACCCTTCCTAAAAATAGAGTAAAATTGTACTTGTCCATGCATCCTATTTTTTACCCTTATTTTTTAATAAATAAAGGAATAAAAATAAGCATGCTAATACAAAGAGGGATTAATAGCCTTTGGTTACAAAAATACAACTCAGTCAAACTGTAAATGATTTTTCTATTTTTAATAAAGTATGGGTGAATAATTATGTTGATAATAAAAATTTCTTATTGAGCAAGTCTTTTCCCATGTGCATGTAATTTCTGTCTTCTAGTGCTTGATGTGACATCTACAACTTGACCCTCTTGCAATTTTAGAAAAATAACTTTAATACTTTCTCCTTAGATGTAAAATTAAATCCATATGTGAGCAAGAAAATAAATCTTTTATTTACAATACACTACAAAATTCATCCAATGTGTGGGGACCATTATGAGAAAATGAATAATTTCACTATGTATCAGTTTTAAATCCTCCCAATGTGGGGACCACCTTTGATGTGCATACTTGGTATTCATTGGATTTTGATCCACATTTGGTCCATCATTTCACATATAGTTTATTGGGGTCTTCTGAAATAAACATTGCATTATAATTTTTCACCCCCTTTGATGATTCTTCAACATTTGAAAATGGCCTTAGTGTATATAATAACTCACCTTTTGGTTCCATCATTGTTTGAAAAGGATTTCTCCTTGGTTATTCTTTCTTAGACTATAGTCTTGTCACCATATCACAATCCTTATTGGTTTTGATTGGCATGTTGGAATGAATTGGTTTATTAGAATATTTGTTTGAACATAGACCTTATAAGGTAAATTTGCAATTATATTTAATGGGGCTAGTCCCCTTCACCATGATGACTCACCCCTTCCTTTGTTGATGGAATCAAATAACCCTGGTGGTTTTTATAGGAGTTGGTGATTAAATTTTTCATCGTTGATTTTCATTTTTCTGATCTGTACTTGTTGATCATTCTAACCCTCAATTAGGGTTTTGGATTCGCATTTAATGTGGTAGGTATTTTTAACCATGGTTAGTGAGAGCATTGGAAGTGGTTTGAGATTTTGATAGTTGATCTAAGTACTAATTAATCTCCCTCTTTTGATCCTTTGATTGTGGTTGAGTTTCACTAACTCACCTCTTGAGGTCATGTGGTAAAGTTCACTTGAACTTGAATGATCATTTCATTTCAATTTCTTGTGCTCTGGGTGAAGCCTTGGAAAATTTTCTCCCTATTGCCATTGTTTTGATATTTGAGATCTTGAAAATCTTCAAAATAGTTTCTTTGAGTCTGTGAAACTCTGCGAGTGAAAGTGTTTGATCTCTGAATCTTTTTTAAAGACAATTGGACTCTCTGTCATTATCATTTGAGGTGGCCATCCATCGATGAGTTTTGAATCTCTCTACTTGGTCTTTCTGAGAATTACCTATGACTACTTAGAGATCTTTTTGGGTTGTGCATAAGGATATTTTAATGGACGATAACAATACCAGTCATTTTGAACTCTGATTTGTGTGTTGGTAGAGCAATGTTGAAGTTGTAAATGGGTTTTTTGAGATTTTAGAGCTCTGTAATCTAGAATGAGGGTTTTTTCCTCTGACTCCAAGTGATAAGTTTCTTTACATTTATTTCCCTGATTTCTTTATAAAAAATCACTATTTAATTGTTAATATGGTTATTGTTATTCTCTTCTATTTTTATGTTTTTTCTGGAACCTGGGTTCTATGTTATTTTGTGGGTATTGTACCTGAGAAGGGTCACCATGATTTTATGTTCATCAAGGTTTCTGAATTTCCTTTTGCTAGGAAAACTAAAATATGCCATTTCTTTGCATTCTCTGTTGTCGAGTTACTTTCTTAGTCTTTCTCATGAGTTGGTTTTTGATTTTGTACTTGGGTCATTCACCTTTCCGCCATTATGGAGGGTTTGCATGGTGTGCATCTGCTCACCTAGGTGACTGCTACAGTTCATGGCTATGCTTTGAATGAAATTCTCTTGTATTTTGGAACTCATCTATATTTGTTTTCACTAAGCCATTTCCCAAGTGGGCTCTATTTTTCAATATTTGGGATTTGTGTGAGTTTTTTGCTTTAGATGAGGTTTGAATTATCTACCACTATTTTTCCCAATATCGCTCTATATTTTAATGTGGTTTTTTCTTCAAATTTCTATTTTTTTGAGCTCTGAGAACCTGTCCTAGAAGCTATGGATTCCCTATTTGAACAAACTTGAGATACTTTCCCCTAATTTTTTAGTTAATTTAAACATTCTTGAAGAGATATGTTCTCTACATTAGCTTTCTAAATCTTTCCATTCATATGGTTGTGTGCTTTAATCTTCTAAATCAAAAGTAATAACTAAGACTACCTTATCTTGATATCCAAATTCATATACATGATATGAGAATGACAAAATTTCACCAGCTAAGTATTAAATTTCTAATTTCCTAATGTATTGTGCTTGTATCAAATGGAATTTGTTCTCATCTTCAGTTGCACAACTCTCAGAGGCATTATTAATGAAGGAAATTTGTTTTAGATAATCTTTACAATTTTCCTTTTGATGGTTTACCTATCTCTTCCTGACTGCTATTGCATTTGAGAATTTGTGTGTTTTCCTTCAGTTGGCTGTAAACTACAAGTGGTCTTAGTTCCATACAAAGACTAATCATTTGAAAATTGAATCCTTCTCATTGAGTTCATGGTGTTACAGTTGTATTCTTTCTCAGTAATCAATTGTAGTAATTGAAGTTTACATATTCTTGGTAATCATAACTCTGCCCTTTTTATATCTTCATGGTGGTAACTCTTAGAAGCATGTAGACTATGTGAAATATTGTTCTTTAAATTTACTACTTTAACCTTCACTTGTTGAACACTTGAAAATACACCTTCCTTTAATAAAGACTATGTCATTTGATCATCTATTGAACCTGTGACTATGTCATCTTCTGATTCATTTATACCTGATTTTTTTACACGAATCCCTATAAATGCACTCTTATCATTGTTGCATTCTATATTTTGTCCACTTAGTTGTATCTGAATAATCCTTTGATCTTAAAATCTTTGACTCATACTTCTATTACGTTACTCTGATACTATTTTTCTCTTTACTTCGTTCACTTGTATGTTAAAAATGAAAACACTTTCTTGAGAATAATGTATAAAGACATGGGAGCTTTACTTGTTTTGCAACCATGTAGACTTTGTATCAACCTTCTATCTTGAATTTTCCTTTGATTGGATGGTTGTTATGACTTTATATTCAAAAAATTACTCTACTTTTCTTATCATAGCTATACTCCATTCGTATTGTAGAATTTCTGTATTTGTTCTGATGTAATATAAAAGTGGGCACTTGAATTTTGATCTGGCATTGTAATAGTTCATTTAGATATTTCATGGCTTGTTATTGAGAGTTGAAATCTAATAACTATTATCTTTTACCATGTCATGCATTATCTATTTTATGTATTAGTATTTGATTAATATATAAGCTTTTAAAGCATGTATCAATTTGATATAGCATGATGGAAAGATGTAAAATATCCATTTTACATGCTGAAGCCCTGTCAAAATTTTCTGATCTTTCCTTTTCCATTATGTTTTTGTTGTAATCTCATATCATTCCAGTTAACTTCAGCCTTTATTTTGAAATGAAATGAATGTACTTTTTTATTTCAAGTTAAAAAAAGTATCACTTCTTTATTCTTGCCTATATCTACACATTTAGATAAACTGGTTAGAAAACATTAGGCTTTTTGGCCTCTCTTTTATTCCATAGTCTTCCTCTTTCTTCTCTCTCATTATTTTTGAGTGAATAAATCATGTATGGTGGTAAAGAAAAGTAATTTTATCAGTTTTACCTTTGATCCTCATGTAATTTATACCTTCTTTTGCTAAGAGATTCACTTCCATGAATTTGACTAGTATAGGAATATGAATGAACCCTGAGCTAAATAAACTGACAATTTTTCCTTTTCTGTTTTCACATACAATGCCTTTTGCCAAGGAGCGAGGATGAAGATGAAGAAATGTTGAAGTTGGAGATACATAAACTGAAATGAAAGAAACCCAAGGTACAATGAAATTTACTTTCGAGGTTCTTATCATACTCCTCTATCTCTTTCTATTTCATAATAATATAATTGAATGATACATATGAAACTACCTCTTACTGAGGTTCATTTCACCAATTCCAATCCATAAGTAATGAACTTTCGAGTTACCCATTTTATGCATGGGATTTCATGCACAAATTGAACTCAACTATAATCACATGTGCAAAATTCTCGCAAGTAGCAAAACACCAAACTCAGTGCTGATCAATATTCTCTATCTTGATTTGTCCATAAATCTACTAACAACTTCAAATTCATGTGAAATGTTAACACCTGTACATACCATAACATTATGTAAACTTCCTACTGGACTATCATATTGTACATGAGAAACAAATTCGATTTCTTCCTCTTCTCTAGGACAAAAAATGTAAGAAATTTTTAAATGCAAAGAAAAAGGGATTCTAACTAGTTTCATATATTTCATACCAGATATAGTTGGTATATTTTCCGGATTCCTATATTATGATAACAAAATATTACAATTTATCCTATCTATGTGTATCTCCATGTCTAAGATTTGTTTTACAACTCCGATATCTTTCATATAAAATGTCCTAGCCAAATGAGAGTTTAAATTTTCTTTTGTTACCATTCTTTTCTTTGCAACAAGCATATAATCAACATACAATACTATATATAATCAATAATTCATTGTCTATCAAAACAAGATTGCATGGGTGAAATAAAATGGTCATCAAATGCTCACTCCTTAGAAAATTTTGGCTACATAATCAAAGCATGAAATCATCTTGTACCATTGCCTGTAAAGGTTAATTTTACTTTCTTTCATTTCTTTCTATGAAAATAATTTTACTACCAGCCTATCCTTGAACATTTCAACTTTTTCATCAACATGTATCTTCTATTTTTAGTTACCCATTTACAGCCAACATATTTTCTATCTAAATTGGAAGTTCTACTAGGTCCCATGACCTATTATTTGTTTGATTAACTAAAAGTGGAATAACTAAGTAGTTTAGGAATATTTAATATAAGATATGAACAGTTGTACTAAAGTATTTAAATGTAGAAAAGAATTATAATAATGATCCAAGAAAATATGTAAAATTAAATGCTAACCCTAATGTGCAAAAGAGAGTGAGCAAAGAACTCAGCTAATAATCGATGCCTGTCATAAAGTGTCACAGTGATGAAAAACAAATAGAGAGCCGAAATGAATATGTCATGACTCTGAAAAGGAAAAATATGGGTGAAACAGATGGACTATTTAACCTGGGAAGGGATTGGGGCACCCATGGGCACTCTGGTATGAAATAATGCTACCCTAGTCTGGGAAAAAGGCCTGTAAGTGGTCTTCATTGGTCCTGAAGATGATTTATAATCTTCACTACTTTTCGTATTAATTTTCTTGTACTACGATGAATGATCCAAATATTCCAAGAGAAAAAAAATCTCCAGCGAAATACGAAAACGAAGTATAAAAACTCTCAAAAAATAAAGATGAAAATGAATTGTTCAAAATAACCTTTGTTACCACAAGAGTGGGCTTACTAACTAAGCATTTCACTACATTATATAATTGAATGCAGTTCCAGTGTTTGTGTGTTTGTGTGTGTGTGTGTGTGTGTGTGTTTACATGTTTGTGCCCTAGGCGCTCTTGTGGTAGTCATACTTTCCAAAATATCAAGCAATAGCTAAATGTATGAAATTTAATCAAATGTGTGCATGGAATAGAATATAATCCATCCCCCTCTGAAGTGTGATGCAGATGTCCTAGCTTGTGTGATGATGATGGAGCTATGTTGATACCAACGTAATAGATGGATATAACTCTAGATGAAGTGATAGTAGTAGATGATGTTAGGTCCCTCATTATGGTATCATAAATTTATATTTCTAAGGTTTTCTTATTCTAATTTGTAATTCACCCTGAAAAGGCCAGCCAAAAGAAAGATATAGATGAAAAATGGCTAGAAGAGGCCCAAAAACTGGCAGGATAGTGCAAAAAGGACTGAGGTGCCCTTAGGTGGGACTAGGGAGCCCCAACCAAGGCTAAAATAATGCAGTGTGTCAGAAAATGGCTGGGCACATGGATGCAATAGGTCACAAATTATGAAATAAGATAAATAAGATGACCAAAAGGATGCGGGTTAGTTATTACTTTCTTCACTCAAGAACCTTCTAAATAGTATTACGAGACTAGGATAAATAAATGTCTAAAGTGCATGATTTTGTGAATACATTTTTCCCCCACTTTATGTTAGTGAGCAGAAATTTCTATAACATAAATTAGATAGAGATGCATGTTTGATTCCAATGTAGAGTGATGGAGAAGGTGTGCTCAAGGACTATAAAAATCATGGAATGACAAAAAGATGGAGGATCGTGGAAACTAAAGATGAAAATACACAAAGAAAAAGTTATGAGAGTTAACCTAGCATGGAAAGCGTTTATAGATATTGTGGTGTGTGATGTAGCTACATTATTACTAAAGTGTGTGCTATCATGAAGTATTTTTTGTTGGTTTTTTGTTTTTTTGTTGCCCCCATTTAACTGCTGAATTCTCATACGACCAGACCTGCAAGGAGAAAATGATAAAGTAGTCAAATATGTATGTAAGTATAAAAATTATATGTAAAATATGCACGTAATGTAAGTGTAAAAATTATATGTAAAATATGCACGTGTATGTAAATCATACTAATATAAATGAAAAATGTAAATGTAAAGGTAAATGGAACATGTGCACCTGATCCATGTCAAGAGAGAAAGTGTAGAAGGATTTATTGTACTGCGATTTTCTTCGATGATCTCATGCCATAGGTAAAAGAAGTGTAGGGAGGACATGCTTTATGTCCTCCAAGCTCTAACTACTTCCCTAAACTATGTGTATATATATTTTTACTATCTTGGATTTTTGTGGAATCCGACGCCACTAGCTGAAGTAGTGTAGAGAGGAAAACCCAATATAACCTACAAGCCTGTAAATGATTTGCATAAATGCTAATGATACCATTTCCTATGAAATATGTTGTGTATGGGGTTTTTAAACTTGTCTAAACCTTGACTCGATGTATTTAACCCACAACGCCAAGGGCAGAAAGTGCACTATACTAAACAAGTGTAAATATAATGTTTTGATATAAACCCCCAAATAATTCCCCCCATATTTGGGGGTGCATGTGATGTTGCTAGTAGGAGACATGGAGATCAAAAAGAGGAAAAACAAATGTATGTTAGATCCCTTTATAGTTCTTGATAGAAACCAAGGAATGCGTAATCAAGAAGGTTAGCCAAATACATTGTGTAAGCTACACAAAGAGTGTAAAAGCTCCCATGAAAATTAGTGTAAACATGCAAGAAGGCAAGTAAGCCACACAATGTGGGCTGCAAAAATGGGGCATCACTCATCATGTCACAAGACACGTAACGTCATCATGTCCACAAACAACAAACAAGTGTGCACACCAAACATAGGTAAATGACCGCAAACTAAAAACAAGCAATAACAGACAATGGAACAAACAAGTATGGAAACAAATATCCATGCATAACAGATTTTTACCATGAAGCACCCGTTAGCATGTTATGAATACATCTATTATGTTAAAAACATGTGTAAGAAAGTAATTTAAGGTACTAAGTACATAATTAAACAATAACACCTGGACGAGATGAAAGTGGATTCCCCCATCAACCACTATAGGATGGGTAAAAGGAGAGCATATGTGCCACATGTACGAGACCTTTATCTGTGATCATAACTAAAATAAGGTGTGAAAATGCATGTATGTATGGTATAGATAAATTACATACAATTAATCTAACTAGCATTTGGAATAAAGTGATCATGGACAACAAAAAAAAATAAGAATTATTATAAAAAATTCACCTCCAAGGCAATTTTGATAACTTGTACAATTTCTTCAGGCTTGAGAAACTAGAAATGGTTTGGATCACAATATCATGTTTTTAAGGATCCCTTGGCTTTTCTCTGACTTCCTTATCTAAAGAAAAATCCCAGGAGTTCGTGAAAATTTGCAAAAATTTAAAAAAATGAAGTCAAGGGCCTATTTTAGTGCAAATCGGGTCTGAGGGCTGCGGATGGAACCAATGTGGATCATACCAAGGATTTTCATACCAAGTTTAGGGCAGAAATTCTAAGGTAAGAGTGCTTTGCAAAAAAAATGGATTGGTGAGTCCTAGGCCGCATAGGAACATGTAGAACAGTCGGGCCTGAAATCATCTATTTCACTGCACGAGAAAGAAACTTAGTGTGTTGCGGAGATGGTAGAAGAAAGTGCCTAGGAAATTTGGGACCAAAAAAGATACAATAGCTGCAAGCAAGGGAAATGTGGAAAAGGTGGAATTTTTTATCTTGCGTGGTCTATGGTACAGCTGGGACCAAGGTACGCACGGGACCCAAAAATATGAAATCACCACACTCAAATCAAAGCGGGTGGAGCAGAAGTCAATGTTACTCACGACCCGGTCAATGATAGATGCATGGGATAGAAAATACAAAATCGGGTGATGTAGAAGAAGGGGGCTCAGACATTTTGAGCACCACAGGGAAATGATTTCCCCAAAAACCCGTAATAACCATAATACAAATGAAAAGTTAACGCCCGACCCCCAAACTTCAAACGGTCATAAATTTTAACACAAAGCTCTAATTATCACAAAAATTGACTTTTCAGAAAGGGCACAAAATCCTCTACATAAAAGAAACATATCTAGCTTCAATAATTTAAATTACCAGTCTAGTAAAAGGAAAGACATCCCTAGCAAACTCAAAATGGCTACTCACCCTCAAAATGCCACAACTTTTGCAATTCTTAGCAAAATTGCACAAAATTTTTCTCGTTGGAATTGTGATACTGAGACGAGCACAAAAAAAACAAGAAAGGAAGAAATTAATGAAGTTTTAATTCCATTTTTTTTGAAAATGTGGCAAGGTATCGGATTTTATTAGTGGTTGTGAGAACATTTAATGAAGGACAGGAATACATTTTTCACTGCTACAAGTTATGGGACAACATGGGGAGATATTTTTAAGTAACAATCCATCATTACATCTCATTTATGACATCTTTCAAGTGGTTGGAATGCATATTTTGGTATTTTCATTTCTCCCTTTCTCTCTCCTCTCAGAAATCTATAAATAAAAATGATCGGCTCATTGTAAAGGAAGATAATTTTTGGGTAGAAAAACTCTATTAAATTGGTTTCATGAAGCCAATGTGCTGCAAACCCTTATAGTGGACTCCTTGCATGGTGATCCAGGAATTTACTTTGTAATAGATTGAACTGTGTATATCATGAAGCAATAGATGCAAATTTGTGGATATATCTTCCCTAGCTGTTTTGTTTGAATTCTTCTTTTATCTTTTAATTTTATTGCAGATATATTGTGTCTATTTTATGATCTTGCAAGGATTCATTATCATTGTGTGTGTATGAAATATTATTGGGAATGCAGTTGCTAGATTGTGGTAATTATTATCACACTCTCTAGTATGCACTTCACTTCCATTTTTCACACATTGGAAAACTATTCTCATTCCCTCCTTTTCTGGTGTATCACCAATGTTAGTGTAGGTTTTACTTTCATGCACTCTCTCTCCTTTTTCCCTTGGAAAGTTAGATTAGGATAAGATAGTTTTTTTTGCATTAGAGTAAATTATGGTAGGTAGTTTAGGAGTAAGAACCATCTTTATCAGGAGGATCTATCTCAAGTAGCAAGTCCCACAACTTGGAGATAGCACACATGTTACCCAATCACATCACGAGATCAAACACACATTTTTATGCAAATCTAAGGGTGTTTTGATTTGGCATCAAAAAATTTATTAGAAACAGTATATGCAGTATGTTATGTGTTGATGTAATGGAGTACAAAGTGAAGTGATAACAACCGCATGCCCCTAAAGTGGATGGAAATTTATGAAGTGATGTTGATTTTATCCCCCTCAGTAGTCAAGAATGAACCGTAAACAATTTGTATCATCATATTTGAAATAGTTAATAGTGTGTGTTTTGTTTACATGCATTATGAGGAATGTGTAGGTGTAGTGATGAGATGTAACCTAGCAATGATGTGTGCAATGAACCTTATAGCTGAAGTGTATATCACAACATTAATTTGAATGAGATAAGTGATGATTTAGCAGTCAAATGTATATGACCAAAAGATGAATGGATGAGTGATTATTTAGCCATAAGAGTATACCAACTAAAAAAAATCAAATGAAGGAGTCATGATGCAACCTAAGTTGACCACTAGAAAATGATAGAATAGGTGACTATTTAGCATAAAGTGTATCAACTACAAGCATTAAGGTAGAAATTTTAAAGTTTTTGTAGACCACTAGAAAATGATAGAATAGGTGACTCATATATATCCTAAAGTGTATGTCACTAAAATATGAAAGGAAAGTGGTGATGTACCACATAGGTGTGTATCACTACAAAATGAAAGAATAGGTGATGATTTATCCTAACGCGTATGTCACTAGCCTTGAACTTTCCATGGTGAAAGGTTGAGTAGTAAATGTTTACAGTCCAATTCATTTTTGGTAAGGAATAACTAAAGTGTGTCATAGGTAGTGAGTGTAGTGTGTAGAAGACAAGGAAATGATGAGAATAAATGACTATGTGATAAGTAGAATATGTACGAGATACATGGTGTGTATAATGCAATGCAACTGTGCTTAGAAATGTGTAAAATGTATTGTATAAGAAAACATGAATATGTTAGAATATGTGTGAAAATACATGGTGTACATGTATGGTATGTAGATAAATGAATAATGTATTATGTAGCCATAATTAGTGTAGGATGTAAGACATGCATAGACAATGATGCATGTCTAATGACAACTATCCCAGATGTAAGGTGTATGAATAAATGAATGTCAAAATGTTTGTAGCAGAGTGTAGGGTGATGAGTGAATGCCATGTTATAATGAAAATATAATGGCATAGAAATATGGTCCATGTGTGGGGTTCAGTGTAGTAGTAATCCCTCAAAAATGTGTGAACCGAAGCATAGAGTGTTTCATCAAACACCAATGGTTCTATGATATATGGTCACTATGCCTAACAAATTCATGGTGAAAATTGAGAACAACGAAAAATGTAGGTATGATAACCAAAATTAGGTAATGAAAGTGAAATGTTATGCCCCCCAAGTGTGTGTGTTCAAAAATATGATGTAAATTTCATCAAGAAGTTCATCATCCTCTGGGTCACATTCATATGGATAAGCATTCGTGACCTATTAAGAAATAGTCCTAGTTTATCATCAATGAGCTATTAAGGCTAAGTTGACATACCCATATCATAATCCTCATAGGTAAATGTAAGGAAGTGGGAAGCCATGTGCATATAAATCAGTGAGATTTTGTGAATGAACAAGAAAAAGAACTATTGCAAATAAAAAACCATGGAAGGAACATGTATTGGAAAATGAAATCTTTGTATGACTAGGATCTGATGCACCTCCAATATAAATAAGAGCAAGATTCCAGATTTGAAATTAAAAATAACCTTTGTGATAAGTAGACCATAATATGAAAGGGCTCATAAACCATCACCAGCAGTAATGGTGATAAAGCCATAGTAGAGAATGAGATCATGAGTGGAAGAATGAAGATCCTCAAAAGTGAAACCAAGACTCCTAGAAATTGATGGGAAAAAATATTGACATCGCATATAGAAGGTCAAATCAAATGTGGAGATCCCAAAAGTCATTCAAGAAAAGTGTGCAATTAAATCCCAGTTGACAGCTAAGGTAGAAATACAAGTGGGTGAATTGATAGTGTGACCTCAATAGATGCACACATGCCCTTAATAAGGATTCATAGCATTAGTTGTAGCAGGTGGCATAGAATTAATTGGATCTATCACACAAATGGTACTTGAAGTGGTGGTAAGTGAGGTAGTCTACCCATAGCCTGGGGATCATCCAGTAGTACTAGTACAAGGAATAAGAAGACAAGTATTAGGAGAATAATCATAGTATTCAAATGGGTCATGGTCACAAGGAATAGTATTTTCAATGTCTTCGTAAACACTTGATCCAATTAGTACTAATGACAATGGTAATGACATGAAGCAATGGGGCAAGGGTTATTTTTTGAAAAGGGAGATATATCCTCATCTATAAAGGAGAAAAAATGGGGTAAAATACAAACAGATTGAATGAGATATGTGAACGTGGCCTTGATAGATTGGTCACGTTTAACATGGATAGCGCAAAGATCCTCTAGTGTGGTTCAAAAATGTAGAACATTTGACAAAAATTCATAGAGTGATGTCTTAGCCGATGTATTCTTGAGTTGGTCAATAATGTTGTATCCTTTGGAAGAAGTGAATGGAGCGACAAGTGCAACAGGTAGGTGGAAGAGAAATGGGTGGAGTGGTTGGTGGATTAAGGTGTGTTCAATAAGTAGTACCTGCATTGATGGATGGATCAAATGGAAGAGTGAAAAAGTGAGGAGGGTGTTGCGTGTGTACACACATAAAATGGGTGGCAGTAGTAACTATATTGGTGACTTTGGTAGGTGTATAGGCAGGATAAGAAGATTGGGTCATAACTTGCTAAGAATATGACATGGTGAAAAAAGATGCTAACTATGATTGCCAAACCATAGAAGGTGCTATACAGAAACGTGAGGTTCACCAAAATGAATAACTAAAATTTTAGTAAACTATGAGAAGTATAGACAATAGTTAATCTAAATAGGAGGACTAAAACTTTATATAAATGCACTAAAAAAGTATGGAATAATTATAAATAATTATACTAAATGAAATCAAACCCGAATTTGCAAAAGAGTGAGTAGAAATGACTTAGATGATTAAAGAGGATTGTCATAGATATTCGTAGGTCTAATAATAAACACTAGAAATAAGAATGACCACTCAGAATTCCTCTGAAGTCAAGATCTGGGCTGACTAAGGCTCTTGAGAATGTCCTGGGGTGCCCCTAGGTGCCTTGGTATGTAAATTAGGTGCTCTGATTCCTTAATATACTCAGAATCTTAATTTCATATGGTTACAAGATATCTTGAATTATTTTCTTCTTTTCGCATCAGATCTTCCAGTTTGCATCGAATGTGCTGAATATTCCATGTAATGACGTCCTGCAATAAATGAGGAAGTATCAAACCCTAAGAAAAATAAAATATGCAAAATGAATGGGTCAGACTAACCTCAACCCACCCTCAACCACAAAACTAGTGGTCTTATCACTGAGTGCTACAATTCATTTCATATCTGTATGTAGTTTTGTTGTGTGTGTGCATGTCATGTCATAGGTGATCTTGTTGCAGTCACACTTTGTTAAGTATCGAGCAATAATAAATATAGAAAATGTAATAGAATGTGTGAATGGAATAGAATAAAATCCACCCCCCCTCTTTGAATTTTTATGAAGATGTCCTAGCTTGTGTCTTATTGATTGTGATGTGTGGATGCTAATCCAATAGATAGATTTAACTATAGATGGAGTGATAGTAGTTGATGAATCTAGTTTCCTCATTATAGTATTAAAAATTTATATTTATAGGGTTCCTTTGCTCTAATTTTTTAATTAACCTCAAAAAGGCCAACCACATGGAAGATAAAGATGAAAAACAACTGTAAGATGCCTAAAAAGTGGCTACTAGGTCACCCCCATGTGGGAACAATGAATCCATGGGCACCCTAGTACTAATATGACACTACAATAACATAGAGTGTCAGAAAATGGTTGGGAACATGGTTGTAATAGGTTGCATACTATGAAATAACATAAAAAATAAGGCCAAAATGATAGGGTTAATTAGTAATTTCTTCACTCAAGAACATTCGAAATAATATTATGAGACCGAGATAAATAAATTTCTAAAGTGCATGATTTTGTGACTACATTTTCCAAGGTATATATCGCTCATGCATTGCCCTTTTCTATTTGGAACTATCCACATCTTCCAATACTTCCTAATAACATAGAGGTTCCCCATCATTACAAATCAAAACAATGTAAATATTTGGATTGTACTTAATTCAAGGATTCCTAAAAAATTTATATCTCCAAACTGGATGTGGAGGTGTTTCCTCATGTTGTTGTGACCTCCATATAGAATGTGCATGTTTTTCCTCAAGATGTTGTGAATATTCAATGTATTCAACATCTGTAAATTGTTTTTTTCTTCCTTTTCAATATCTGAAGATGGATGAATTTCAACTTTTACATGTTCATGTTTAGGTTCCTATTATTCTTTGATTTCATTATCTAATATTAGGAGAGGATAATCCTCAAAATTTACATCTCTACTAATGATGAATATTTTTATAGTAGGATGCCACACTCTTTACCCCTTAACACCATCTACCTTAACATTCCCAAAAAAATATGCAGTTCTTTGATATTGGGTCTAACATTGAACGTGCATTTTACTAGTAAGAGCGTAAGCATTACAATGAAAAAATTTCAAGTGTGAATAATCACATCAATGACCTGTCCATACCTCTTCATGAATATTTCAGTTTATTGCAATTGATGGTGTGTGATTTATTAGATAAAAATTTGTACAAACTACTTCTTCTTATAAATGATGATCCAAATTTGCATTGTTGAGCATGCTCCTTTTATCTCTCTAAAAGATCATGTTCATGTGTTCAACAACCCCATTTTTTTGTGGAGTATATCTTGTGGTTTTATTCCTTCTAATCCCATCTTCTTTACAATATTTTCGAACTTTTAAGGATTTAAATTTGCCTCTATTAATTGTTCGTAAACATTTGATAAAATTTTTAGTTCAATCCTCAAACAAAGCTCTAAATTGCTTTAATGTACTGAAAACATCATATTTTCTATTAAGAAAGTAGACCCATAATTTCCTAGTGTAATCATCTAGAAAATTAACAAAATACAATGTTCCACCACATGAAATTAAAGGTGTTGTACATAAAATATCAGAATGAATATACATGACTTCCAACTTTAAAGTTTTGTCTACATTTTTTCAAAAAAACAAAATGCTTACAAAAATTGAAGTCTAGAAACATTAAATCAGGGAGGAACCTACGATCTTACAAAAAATGTAATCCTTTCTTGCTCATGTGCCCCAAACATAGATTCCATAAATGAGTAGATTTTTTTTTGTTTTACATACCACAACTAGTACATAGATATTTGTACTCCACTTTAAAATGTAAAGATTCCCTGCTTTTAGAGACTTTATTACAATTAAGGAACATTTAGACACCTTTAAAGATATACTTTGATCTATGAACCTATAACCACTAGTGTCTAATTCACTTGAGGAAACCAATTTTGTTTGTAGTTCATGAAAATGTCTAAGACCTATTAGATTCCTTAATATACCATCAAAAATTTTATCATCATGCTACCAATCCCTTCAGTTTTACTGGAAACATTACTTCCGAAAATAATAGATCTTCCTTCAAGGGGTTGGTAAGAATAAAAATGATCTCGATGTAAACACATGTGATGTGTAGCACCATAATCAAAAAATAATTCATGATGTTAAGAGGAAACATTACAAATAGATAAAACTTCATCAGTCATACCTTCACTTGTTTCTACTTGATTTGCTTCCTTGGTGAAATATTTATTATTTTAAATTATTTCCTCTTCCATAAATCCTTCTTAAGACGGCCTTCACTTTCACAGTGATAGCAGCTTGCCTTACTATTCCCACCTTGTGACTTAGATCAAGATGTTCATCTTGATATTTGAACTAGATATGGCTCTAACAAACATGGATTTAGATGTAGAGGTCTCTAAACTAGATTTTCTTCTCATTTCCTCATCCAAAAATTCTTGCATGATAGAATGATAAAAAAGGTCATCAATACTAGTAAAACTAATATAAGTTACTATATAATCCTAAGAATCTTGTAAAGTACATAAAAAGGTGACTTCCCTCTCTATTTTTTATAGATTAGGTTAGTAGATTAGATTTTATGGGGATCCAAATAACCATAGTACAATGGAGATAAAGATAAAGCAATGAGGTACAAAAGGATTTTCCTCTACTATCAACTAAAAGAGATATAAAAGCACTAACATCAAGCTTAAACCATCTTGTCCCTAAGCTCTAACCCATAGGATCTCAACTACATTTTGAGGGGAGATAGAAGTGACTACGTTATCTTCACCATGTACTTTCAAACCTATACTATTCAACTAGCATAACTTAATATTGAAAATATTTAAATGATTGCCAATTTTCATACCTTATTTCATCCACAATGTATACAACTTCCCCTTCAGGTAAATATGATTTATAATGGATTTCATCATGTACACACTATCTAATCTACTCTATAAGCCTGTTGTTGTCTTTTCTCCCACAATATTGAAAATAATATAATGTACTAAACACATCTATATTAAACCTACAGATTTTGTATCCAACTCTTCCCAATCATCATCATGCATCCCTATAGGTTTATTTTCCTTTCTATCGTGGGCTTTTTGTAGCACCTATTGCATCAGTACATCACTTTCTTTGAGTTTCCATAGCTCAAATTTGTTCTTCCAGTAAAACTTCTCCACCTCAAACTTTACACTAGACATTATTCCCATTTGATATAATAACATCACCAAATAGAGGACAATTACTACATATATTAAAATGACATTGTGATAACACTTGTTATGAAAACATAGAATTCTGCAATAATGAATAAGCATAAAGTTAAACAATAAAACAATAGTTTACAGAGACAGAGATAAAGAAATATACATAATATCAAACACGCAAGAGAAAAACACCATATTTACATGGTAAAACCCTAACTGCATTCCTAGGGAAACATGCACAATGTAACATATCAAGATATTATTAACTCAAGATAAACAAATTACATGCAATCTTGTTATAAGAAACTTTATATCTTGAAAAGAAAATATACATGTAATTGGAAAAGTATAGTTATGATTCCTCCTAAAATTAGAGTTGAAAATTGCATTAGTATTTTCCTTCCTAAAAATAGAATTTGGTTGAATTCATCTTTTTAGAAATAAGGAATTTACTCCTTATTTTTTTGCTTCGCATGCTCCACTGCCGAACCTCCACTAGTGGGGGATCCATAACATTTTTCTGATTCCCTGGACCCCTTGAGACATGAGTGGGTGGGAAATCCCCCCTACAACCCCCTTTGGGAATGGATTTACAAACTGCACCACAAAGAGATCAAAAATTTAACTTTTACGACACATATCGAAATAAATTCAAAAGGTATTCCTCTGGATCGTACATTTTTAAAGTTAAAATATTTATGTTTCCTCTTACAAAAATCAATGCAATTATTGAGCTACCTGTGTTATAAGGTATTTTTTAGTTCATCGATTCAACCTGGGTTCTTCCAACTTCTTATAGCTTATATAAAATTTGTTGATGTGTTAGGCATGGTTTCTGGGTTTTATTGGTTGGAGATAATAAAATTGAGAGACTCATAACTATTTGGAATTCTATGGTCATTATAGATAGCCTTTTGCATGCTGATACAAATAATTTTACTTTTCAAAAAAATATTGTTTTCTTTGTCAAGCCTTCACACTGGCATATATTGCATATGGAAATAAGTGTCCTTCTAGAGATCAAGCATCTATTTGATGTGTAATACATATAAGTTTGGTTCCCATTGGAATGATTTAGTGAATTGGAGCATCGATTTGCAATGGTGGAATCCTTTTACAAAGAAATCATCATAGATTGCCAAAATGACTCAAAAGTGGGAATTACCCTGTCTACATCAAACTTGGATTCTCATTACATGCTTATTATGTTAGTGTAATGCCACAAAAAGACGATGCCATGCTCACGAAAATGACGGCGACGATGGCGCCACAAAACATCCGTCCCAAAAATGCGAATTTTTTTTTTTTGCAAGGTAGAGGTTCGTGCTTAATTTGTTTTATCTGCAAGTTTTGAGACCTGATTGACCTTGGGAATAGATAAGCTTCAGTCTTTTACTTTGTATTCCGCTCGTAAACTAAAACTACATGATTGTCGCAATTCCATCTGCCCGAGATTTACTTCAATATTTGTTGTATTCGTCTCATGATATAACAGTTAGATATAAAAAAAAATCCCTCCTTAATTATATCCAGTCCATCTCATGACCCTATTGTCCCCATTCTCGAATTTTCACACACTATGATGATACCATCATGTGTATGGTAACTATTTTCGTACCAAGAAAAATCTTCCCAAAGACCCCATACCCTCTGAATTTTTTATTGACCTACTTAATCACATTAGGGAATCTTATTTCTATAGTGAACAAAAGGATGTTGGGGTAAGGGTGTTGTGTAACATGATTGGAATGGTAGCAAACATCTAGTCACAATAACAAATATATGAACCAATGACCTAAGAAAGTTAGTTGTGCAAAATTTCTTTTTAGATATGTATATTATTATGTGTTATCCTAATAAGTACACTTCTAATAAAAGATCCATTATCGGTGGTGATGGTGAAACCTTATTTGACCATATTTTAAGTGGTAGTAGGAAAATTTGAAGGCTACAATATGAAGTGGCTAAACACAGTTACACATCGATGAAGTAATTCAAGAGTGCGAGTTTTAAATAAATTGTAATTTGTATAATGATACTTATTTTCCAAGGTTCAAAAAAGGGCTTATATGGACTTATTTGATATTCAGAAAAAGGAAAATACTACGATTGTCTTTGAAGTTAAATTTAATTTCTCATTTGAATTCTTGACTGTAGTGAAATGCAATGAATGGCTAAGTTGGATCATGACTAGTTTGGGCATTTATATGGTTTTTCGTTAATGCTAGAAAAGACTCCCTGATATACTAAGTGGTTTGGTTTCATAGATGTCTCTTAAAAGGGACTAGACACTTTTAATATAGGTGGTATATATATAGACATATTAACAAATTAAAACACAAATCAGTCTATAAGATTCTACCTACATTTTGAAATTTGAAAATAAATAACCAAGGGTCAAATTGGGGGGGGGGGGGGGCGGAAATCTTTCAACCATGTTTAAATCTCCTTGGTTGGGGGCAGTGGATCTCCACAACCACCTGCCCACCATTAATACCTTCCTTGCGTGCAAGAAAGCAAGCTGGCCGTCACTTCCAATTAATCCTTTAGATTTTGGAAATCTTGACCTGCTTAGTCGGCTAAACACCTTTCTCCTGTCCTAACCGCGTGGGTAGGAGAGTGGAGAGTAAATGAAGAAGCTACCGATGCATGTGGAAGGCATTTTATCAGTTTCCAACTGCCCACAGCCATGCATGATGTAAGGAGGTAAAAGAAATACAGTCCCAGACGCGTGGGATAGGAAAGGGTGCAGAATGAATCCTCGGCGCGTGAGGAGGTGAGCAACCACCGCGTCCATTGGGTACCGTATGGTGTGAGCGGGGCAGATTGCAAGGTCAGGAATTTTTGTGTCAATGTGCAGGGTAAAGCTATATATCCTGGATATGCCATCTGTCAACTATGGAATTGCTTGTCTATTGCAACACTCTTAAATAGACGACCACAAAACCCGCTTTGCAAGCACTGCAACAATTTAAATATCCTCTGTGATAGTTAGAGCTTTGTGTATCAAGTTGTCTATCAGGCATATCTACTGAAACGTTTCATCATTTTTTTTATATTAGCAGTTATTCTCTTAGACACAATCTATGGGTGATTGACTGGTATTGATTTTGAGACTAACTTTAGTTTTGTTTGGGCAGTTGTGAGGCCTGCCATGCAGCTTGATATTTGTGAAGCTAAGACCACTTGCAGTGTGCTAATCTGTAAAAAAAAACATTTAAAATATTTGCAATGGTCTACTATAGTTTTGGAGAGGGAAAAAATATGATTCATTTAAGGAAATATTATTGTTGAGTGTTATTTAATGCTTGTTGCACTTCAAGTATTAAGAATGTTCTAATGGAAAACATTTGGAATAACATTAAAACCATATTTCGACTTTAGTGGTGCTTTCTTCCTTTTGGAAAAGATACATAATTGTGCCTTATTGTTAAAAAGTTTTAAATGGATCAAACTCCTCTCTATTTTGAGCCCATTGATAAAATTGTTTATAACATATTTCCTTTTACACTAACATTCCACTTTTAATACATCTCCTTTTTGAGCAACAAAATGAGATCTAACATGTATAGTCTTTTGTAATTTCTTTCCAACCTTCCACAAAAGAATTCAACAACATTTCCAATAAATTTTTAGAGTAATAAATACTATCATTGCAATGCAAATTTTCCTTCAAAATCTTTTTACAACATATCCTACTTCATGTGGAAAAAAATTTGCAATAATGGAAGCTAAAGAAAGCAAAACAATATTACATTTTTCCTCCACTCAAGGTGGGAAAATACATGATATTTTTACATTATCAACAACAAGGTTCTTGTGCTCCAAGGTGTTCTTCATCCATGCTCCAAGTTCCAAGTAGCTCAAACCACAACCAAGATAGGGGGAGAGGCAACACTCTCCTCCCAACCAAAACTCAATGGAGAAGAGAAGCAATCTCCTCCATTGACCCCCGAGCCCCAAACACAACACAATGAAGGGTGGTCTCCAACTCAAGGCAACAATACTTGCTTCCACAATACAATTTCTTCACAACATTCAAGGCTAAAATAGAAGAAACAAAGAGACACACAAATAACACCAAACATTTCACAACAAGGCTTTCATCCAAGCCAACAAGAGAAGGGACTATGGGAATGTTTTCCTTATGCCTCCCAATTGAGATGAGATGCCCATCCAAAACCCTCCACAATAATACTCAAGCCCCTATGAATCTTATGCCTCCCTCAAGTACCCCTTTTTCCTCCCATACTCTTATGCCTCCCTCCTCTTAAGGCTCCCTCAAGAACAAGGTAAGAATGTGAACATTCTTACCCAAGATGGCCATCCCTCTCAAACTCCCTCCACAATATCCTATTCTACTCTTATGCCTCCCTCATGAGTTTTCCCATAGACCTCTCCTACACTACACATTAAGCACTCTATCCATTTTCACAATACACAAAAGTAACATATATTATTCACAATTTTAGCATAGAAGCAATAACAATAAGAAATCAAAAAGGGATAAGGTCTCCTACCTCTCCATTGGAGAAGCCTAAACCAAGAAGCTTTGTCCAAGCTCCCTCCAAAACAATCCCAAGCATGCAAGTCCAAGCTCCTTCTTTTTCTTTCTCCCAATTCTTTCCTCTCCCAAAATAACAAAAAGAACTTTCAACCAAAAAAAACCTCCAACCCCCTCAACAAGAGAGGAAGTTTCCATAAATAGACAAAAGGAAGAGTGAGGGTGATGTGGCTCCTTGTTGGATGCCACATCACACATCCTCAAGACCACCTCCCTTTAGTCAACTCAAATCCCAAAACACCATAAATGGGTGGTTGGGTTGAATGACATCTCCTTTCCACATCCATCCCTTCCCATGTGCCTTAAGGCACAATTAAATGCAAAAAGAAGACAAGTGCACTCCAAAGTCACATTTTCCTTCCCAAAAAATTAAATAATCCCTTTTTTTGGATTCCCAACCCATAGATATGGTTGGTAAGGGGTTTTGGGAAGTGTGGGAGAAGTTCAACTTGTCCCACAAGTCCCCCAAAATTGCCCTAAATCTCAAATTCGAGATTCAAAGGATTTGGAGTGGTCAACACTCAAAACAAGCATTCAATACAAGAGGCAAACACAAGGCTCAAGGAGCCAACCATAAAAATTAATTACACCCACTAAACTTCCCTCCAAAACTTAAAAATTAAAACAAGATGTTAATCTAATCTAAACACACTTAGCAAAAGAAATTTTAAAAAGATATCACAAATGAAATCACCTACTAAAGTAAGTTAAAACAAGTAAATAAAATTCTTACCCCCTTGGTCACATTAGAAAATTTCCCCCTCATGGAAATTTTTCTTAACACATACAAGACTAAAGGTAACACAATACAATTCACTAGTTGCCTTGACGACCAAAAGTTGTAACCACCTGACATCCTGTTGTGTTTGGTTTCCAATCCCCCTCGTGGTTGTGATCCTGTTGTGTTTCCTGCAAAATGTAAAATACCTCCTTCGGCCTTGCGGCCATGTCAAAATATCCAAAATAACCATATGCATGAAATTTATTAACATCTATACGTAATTCAATCAATCATTATTTCTAGGTCTAAATCACAACTTAATTATGCATTTCATCATTATCCAAAATTATAGTAATGTAAATTCAACAACTACATTCTACTTATCATGGCGAAGAAATCCAATGTTAGAACACATGCAATATATCCATATAAAAATAATATCGGTACCCAATAGTCTGTCCATGAGTCAGTGTAGATCATACTGAAACAAAATCTAATCATAACCCAAATGCATCTACTCACAAAACATCCTACTAATCAATGTAAGTATAAGTCATGTCCATATCCAAAAGTCTGCATAATTCAAAATGATAATCAACTACATGTCATAGGGAAGTGGGCATTACAGTTAGTGTCTATGATAATTCTGTTGGTGGAAAAAATATGGTGGGAATATATTTAAGCAATGGTGATTATTTGGTCGATAATGTTTGTCGATCGTATTCTCATCATACGCACTATAATGCCATATTACATGGTTTATAAAGAAAACTTTTACTGTTGTTTGCCATAGTATAAAATAATTTGTCCATTGTTTTGCATTTTTCCCTAGTTCATTATTTATGCTATGGGAGCACATGGAAGAGTGTTCTAGTCTTTAATATTAAATTATTTTGAATCCTAATCAGCTATTGAGATCATTCAAGAAATTATTAGTAGCCAATGCTATCTGTAATTTTATTTTTAGGATCTATTTCATTCTTGACTAGAAGGGGCAACTGTATGGTCTTGGATTATCAAAATATATTTTTATGTCTTAGAGAAAAACTAATGTCTCTATCATGTTGATGGCTCCAATATCTTTCTATTGATTTTTTTTTCCTCCAAAATCCTTTCTGAACTCCTAGGATCATTCAAACAATTTAGCTTTCACTATTGCAACCTTTATTCCATGAGCCCAAAATAATCTGATCTTGCTTGCTTGATCCCTGACACCAAATGTTTCCACAAATTTTCCATTAACTTCCTTGGATATATTCATTGTTCTCTTATTAAATTCCCACAGTATTTGAATATTCCATATCAGCCTTTGGAGGGTGCTCACCTATTGTGAAATAACCAAAAATGGCCTTTTATAGGCCTCTAGGGATAGTTGTTATTCCTTTAATATCATTGACTTCTTCAATCACCTTAGGAATACATCTATCTACCTTTAAAAAAACTTGAAAATATTCTTATTATGTTTCTCTAAGCTAGAATGAGGGACATATTGAGGACATTCTTGCTTAAAGAAGGGATTACAATGACCAGCAGATGAAATTTTCAACTGGGGGCTTAGTTTTCATGGTTAATTTTTTCAATTTTTTCAATTTTTCATGCTAGAAATTTAGCATTGCAACACACTCAAAGTCCATATCTTGGAAACTAGTGTCCTTAAAAAATGAGATCGTATTTAGGTAGGGTGATCAATCCTCCTTACTATAGCTTGTACCTAAAACCTTTATTTATAAGATAAGTCTATGATACTAATGGATTTGAATAGAATTGAGCCATATCTAGAACAAATCTATCGATGGGTATGATCTATATGCATGGATCTATCATATAATGGTGGCCAATCCCCACAAGAAAGAGCTTGAATCCTTACAATAACGACAAAGAATTGTTAATGCAACATTCATTTTTAAGACAAATCCTAAAGGAATATCAATTGTATTACTATACCACATACATTACACTATAAGTACCGAGTCAGATTAGATTTCCCAATATTTTTGTTCTTAACAAATTCCTCTCAACATAAATAATATGTATAACTTGTATATATATTTATCCTTCCATTTGTTAGGTTATCCACCCATTATATCTATTGCATTTCATCTCTTCATTAACCTAAATTACAACAAAAATCATCATCATCATTAGAATAATAATCATAATAATAATGATAATAATAATAATAATAATAATAATAACAATAAATGTAGTATAATTACCCCATGCATTACATTTATCGGTAATCATTACAACTATATCAATTTCCACATTCCAATTATAAAATGATGAGTCTTTTGCATATAATAATTTTGAAAACAAATACAATTATTTACAAGAGGAATGCACACAAATTTTGTGAAGCATGATCAGGGAATGAATTGATAATTTTGGTAATGCTAGTGCAATTCTGGGTGGTGATTCAAAACCAAGCCTTAAGCTCAGGCCATGAATACCAGGATGAAGAGAATGGTACATATTTTGCGTTTAAAAAGCTTGAGCACATGAATTCTAGGGACATCTACAAGAGCCATAAAGATTGATGGTTAATGACAATTACGGAAACCATTACCTTTCAATTGAAGCGATGGTTTGATGCATTCCAAAGCCTTCCATATACTTTTCCAACAAATTTAATAGGAACAAGAGCAATAAGGAGATTGACAAACCTAGATCTTTCTAGGTTGGGCAGCCATAGGGTGATCCTCCTCGATGCCATTGTGTAAAATCATATACCACGCTTCATGTCCCTCAATGCCTCGAATGATCCATTTCAAACAGAGCATATCTCCAAGGAAACTCTATGGAAGCCTTTTCTAGTGGAAGGATTAGTCGTGGTGGTTGTTGTGGTCGCTTTAAACAACATTCTTTGAGATGGGCTAGCCCCTCTCCCTATAGTAAACCACAAACGAGTGTTACTCCACCAGCTCACCAGCAAGGATGGGGTCCCCTCCTACTCGTTAACTTGAGCGGGGTTCGCTGGTCACCCCTAGCCAGACACCCATGATGGATAAAATTTGCCACCACCACCCCCACTACCTTCAGACAAGTTTCGCTTCCTCCCTCTTGTCATATCTCGTACACGGGAGGCAGCAAACAATGAAGAGGAGAACCCCACATGTTGGGACATTCTAGATGCTAACAAGGACCTCCCTAGTTCAGGTTGGTCTGATGACCACGACCCTCCTGCTTCAAAGATGTTTGCGCTACAACTTTATTTTGTGTTTTGATGTATTCTTAGGCGTTACCTAGTTTGTTTGTCGCTTTCCAAAGCTTGACCTAATTTGACTGTGGTTTTGGGGCGTACTCTCATATCGTCCAATTTTTTGTTGAAAGCAATCTTACATCTTATTAAATTAATATAATATAAGATCCCTTTTTATTCAAAAAGTAAAAATTAAATACAACTAACCAAAACACAAAATTTATAATTAAAACCCATCAATTAATATCTCTTTCCAAATCTGATTTGAAGCTAAAGTGCATCGTGTATTAGCCTATGGGTCATATATAAATGGGCCATATATAAATGCATGTCTATAGAAATGTTTGCAATTTGTAAAATTTAAAATGAATATTACGTGGCACTAGCACCATTCTTATATTTACTACACAATGTGGGGACTAGGGAAGACGCGGTTATTTTAGAAGGGACGTAGGCCTATCCTGTCGGTGATTATGCTCAACGGTGGAATTAAAATAATTGTTCAAACGGGACAATTGTTTACTTTGAAAACCATAATTGATTTATTCAAGCTCCTCCCACGTATTATATTCTCACAACACGCATCCCACCGAAAGCTGGATCCATGTGGTAGTACTTTCATGTATTAAAAGAAGAAATCACGTGTAGCCTATGGATTTTAGGAACTTTAATATACCCAAGAGTCAAAATGTGATATTGAGGCCAGTTGTTATTTTGCCGGGTGAAAAAACGGCAGGAAACGTGATATGGAATCAACTGCAGAATGTAATTGTCAATCGATTTTGTGTACAACAATCTGTTCCCTAAAACGCATTTTTTAGTCCACGTTGTCCACCTCTCCAGTGGAGATCGTTTTACTATTTATAAGGGGTTAATTCTTCGTCTTTTCAACCCTGCTTCCTCAGTGTTTTTGTTTGTCTTCCTCCCTTGTGAATTTATGAAGATCTAGGAGAGGTGTCTGAGTGCTTTTGGACAGGCGATATCCGTTGCAATAGATAGCTTGAATAGCGAGTGACATATGATTAATAAAGTCGATCATTGAGTTACTTATATAGCCTTTACCATAGGTGAAATATTATGACTAAGGCCGACCCTAGGAATATGAAACACCGTAATAAAATATATGCAAATTGAAATCGAAGAATAGTGTAAGATAAGAAGAGCTAGGATCATATAAGTTGGCCAATGTCATATAATACACCTTGACCAAATTGTATGATTTGGTGACATTGAAGCCCTGCGAACGCAAACACAAAATAGTTCTAAAATGATGCTCAAGGATGCTAATTTCTTCTTTGATTGGTTAAGCATATTCTATCGGATTTAGAACGATACGAGTAGCAGTGGTAGAGCATGAACTTATGTAAAAACAAGCACGCGTAGAGAGATGTACTAATTATGGCTGTAGAATGTGACACATCTTCGTTCTTCAACACGAGGTATAAATATATATATATATATATCTTTACAATTGCTATAAGGATATGACTGTGTACCACAAATTTGCAGTGCTCTATAACATCAGGTTTAAATAGTGCGTAACCATATAACGACATCTGAATGTGGTGTCTATAATTATTCAAATACAACCTAAAAGTTGACAACCTAAATGCTCCACCTTGTTTGAGGACGATGAGACTAACAAAACAACAATTGTTTTCCTTTCTCTATGCAAGAACCACGATAACCACAGTCACTGGCTGCTAAAGGGAATGGACATTCCACAATAGTAGTTAGGAAACCTTTTTATCATGGCACTATTTTTACTCGAAAATCTCAGGTTGGCCAAGGCTGCTCCTGACCGTTCCCATAGGACTGTTGATCTTATGGAGCATTACTAAAATCTAAATAATTCATTCACTTAATTTTAGCCCAGTCAAACTAGCCTCTTTGGAAATTCTGATATGCAACTCACATAGCCATATTTTGTATCTTCCAATGAACTACTCTCCAGCCATCAACTTCCAACTGAGAATACTCTTTTCAATGAGGATAAGGGTTCATGTTTCCCAGTGTACATACAGGACTACCGCAACAGTCCCTTGTATGCAGACCAAGAGCAGTAGCAAAAGAGTTCCATCACAGCACACAATTTAGTTGGAGGCAAGCACATGACTAGCATGATAAAGACCTACTCATTCCCTTGGCTTATGATGTCCTCAGAAGAAACTTAAGCTGATCTATGAAGATCTTGATTACATAACATATCTTAAGCTCTCTTGTCAGATTCCTTGTCTCCTTAAACAAGGTATAATTAGGAATAGGAAAACGATTGGAATTATGGCTTTATTCAGGTTACACAGACATTCCATAATCTAGTGCCATTATCGTCTCGTACCACCCCCTTATATGTTCCATTTTCTCATTCTCCTTATTGCATTGTCCATATAATAGATTTCACATGCAGACCATCTAGGGGAGAGGACCCTATAACCGAGCGGGGTACCAAAACATGTACATCTGATTTTCACCATAGGTTGTTGAACAAAATGCACTAATAGTTGTTCACTTATTTGGTTAATTACACTTTTTAAGAGTTAATGAGAATGTGACACATAGGGCGCTCGGTCATTGGGTCCCTCTTTCAAATGCTTTATATTGATTTTCTTCATATTAAATCAATTCAAAAACTATTTTTCCCTCCAAATAAACACGTGAAACGAAAATGCTGATGTGGCATGATGATATGCTATACGATGATATAATTTTTTTATGTTGACGAGACCCCTACATATATCTACGTGCCCCTAAAGTTAGGGTGCATGGTTATGGGGTCTTCTCCCCTAGGTTACGTAGACAATATTTGGGAAAATAAACTCACCACACAAGATTTGATGCTGTAGATTTTATAGAAGTACTTATGCTCGTTTTCAATATTGAATTCACGAGAATGTAAATTACATTATTTTATTATGTTCTCATTGATGAAATATTATTATTGTTCGCAAAAATGATGCAGGAGAATCCAGGGTGACATGGTATGCTATATCCACACAAAAAAATTTAGTCATTTTTGCGTTGTTAAGTCTTTTGTTGTTGATTGGCCACATTGTTGTTTGATTGGCCATGGAATACTATGAGCGTAATTGAAAGATGGAAAGTACTGCAAGCTTGTTGAAATCCTTTATATACAATGGTAATATCCAAATAACTACTAAGTTCACCAAATTCCTTGAAGATGCCAGGGAAGCAAATTTTTTACGTTCCATGTCATGTAATGGGTCGTTTGGCCTTTATCCTTGTTATAATTCACAATTTTACAATTCTAGTATGTAGAATTGGGTGGCTTGTATTTGTATGTAAACAAATCACAATTGCCTTCTTTTTGAGTAGATCAATTGTACTCTTGGAAACAAAACATAGTGAGATGTGAGCTTAAGGTTCAATGGAGAGTATGATTGTTACGATCTGACATGACATGACTACATCATTCATGATTAGTCTTTTTTTGTTACTATTCTAATGAAATAAATAAATCTTGTTGAGTTTTTATTATTTATTTTAAATATGTATCCATTCATATATCTTTATGTATTATTTTAGTGCAATTTTAAGAACCGTATAGTTTATGGTGGAACTTTATTTGTCTCACCAAATTGATTTTCCATATATATTTTCCACCATAGATTAGGCTTTTTGATTTCCTTGAAAAGTGGTATTTGAACTAGATACACCAACTATTAGACATGAAAAATATTTTTGCACATAGATTAGTGTGCGTCAAAACATATGTATTCAATGAAAAGATACAAGTATTTTTTCTATTATGTGGAAACTATTTGATTTTAAAGGGAGTAAATTTAAGACCCTGTACAATCCGAAAGAAAAGCATTCAAGTTTTGCTCAAAATGTCAAAACAAAGTGGGGAGATTGTTGGCCAAAAAAGGGTCATAAATAAACTATGAATGATCAAACCTCAAGTACATAAGCGAGATGAAATGGAACACATGTGGAGTAGTTAGCAGAGGCTCCCCATAGGCAGGAATGTGTCAATAGTTTACTATGAGGCTGAATGGATCTAAAAGTATTCCTTTCTTCCCTTATTGGATGCCACCCTATGAGGCCTAAAAATGTGTCATTTTTAGAGGATTATTAAAGGTTTTTCCTTTCATTTTTTGGAGTACATGACACGGATCCATCCTTCACTCTTATTTGGATATGAATTCTCATATGGAAGAAAATGGCATAATGAACTTCAATATTCTCCTTGTTTTATAGACTAATGGATCTTTGAGGAACTATGGATTTGTATGATGGAAAAGATACCATCCTCCTATACTCTTCAATGATGTTCTGTAAATTGCTTACTTGGAGATAGTTGAAAGGCAAAAAGGTTTTCCTCACATATATTATTCTCTGAATAAATCTTGGATGTATCTTACAGGATTCCTAATGAGTGCATCTAACAGTTGTAGGGTCATGTCATCTATCCACATGGGACCATATTGACAGAGACTAAAGTGATCTGAGATTAAAATTCTTCCACCATAGAAACTGTGACCCCGAATGTGTTAGTTGTTAATACAATATGATAGAATTCAGAGGCTAATATGGACGAGTGCAACATTAGTTTGTTCTACAAGTTCTAAAAGGAAATCCTTCATAATCAATATTTTGGTGTCCAAATTTTTTCACTTGAAAGAGTATAAAAGTTAAATGAAAATATACAAGTTAAGACTGAAATGGGAGTTAAATTCAAAGTTGAATTTTCAAACATAACAGTCAAAGAGATGTCAAATTTAATAATTCATACATAACAATGAACAAATGTGGCACACCAGGGACATTCCACTATGACTCACCATTGTATAAGGCTATTTATTGGTGCGATGAAATACAGATCCATTCACAACAATGTGCATTATTTAGTACACTCCCACCTTTCATGAAATGCATGTAGTTTTCATCATTGAATGAAATGTTTAGGACTGTGAAGGTGATAGAATTCAGGAGGTTCTTCGTTAATTTTTTTTCTTCGCTTTCTAATTTTTCCTTAACAACCTAACAGTTAAACTGGTAATAGTAACTGGCTCGATGTTTTATTGACTTTATTTGTAGTGGTCAATGTTTAGAAATAATTTTTTAGTTAAGATTCTAAAATGCTAATCTCTAACATAGAAGTATGTATCATTATCTAAGATCCAGTTTGGTATTCTAAGTTGTAATTTCTGGTAATCCACACTTTAGTTAGCTACATTGTAATAAATACATCATCCTTAGAAACTTGATTAGCCTAGTTTTGCAAGTCTAAACAATGAATCCTGTTGTATCAAACACCAATAAATGTTACCACATCCTGTTAATATATTGCTTAGTTTATTACAAGTAAATTAAATTGATTAATTATAAGGGTCAAGGGCTTTTACAAAAAGCTCATCAGCTAATCAAAAGATTATAAAACTATATCTGGTTTCCTAAATATTTCATTTAACTGGCCCCATTTATAGATTAAAATGGACCCAGTAAAATAAAAAATATATGATTTCACCTAGAGCGTTTGTCCATCTAGACTGGTCTAGGGAAAATAAATTGCCATTGGATAGATCTGGTCTATGGTCCTTTGGTATAGTGCAGACTCAATTAACCCTATTTGTTGTCACATTCTTTCTAGGAAGCTAAAATTATTCTAACACATCCCCATAAATTCTCATTCTTCTATATTCACACAAACTTTATGGAAGGAGAATCCCCCCATATTTTTGAAGGAAGTCCCACCTACCTCTATGGAGTCTTATGGTTGATGAGGTACCCATTTACATTTTAAGTTAGTTTCTATAACTATCCTAATTTATCTCTATGGTTTGGTTGTAATTTTTATTTGTTGTAAATCTATTCATTGTTGTTGATCATTTTTTTTCTTTTGCATTAACCCTAGTGTTGCAGTAGCCAATGGGTTGAATCACATCCTTTTAAATCAATTCTCTGATGTAGTGACGATGAATCTCACACATGTTTAGTATATACACATATGCAATATGTATATGTATATGTACTCTTTGTATATATATGAATGTGTACATGTGTGTGTGTGTCACATATATATATATATGATAGGTATGATTTATGAGGAAAATTTAAATCACCAAGTATTCTCCACAACCATACTGCTTCATGAGAAACTGCACATGCTAAAACATATGTCCGTGTTTATATGATGATAATGCAATTGTTGTTTAATTTTTGCTAGACACACGAGATACACACACACACATCACACATGTTGACATACACACACACACTATAGTAGATTTGTGATCATCTATACATCACAGCTACATCACACACATCTATAGATATGTGTACAAAGATATATATCCACCTACAAATATACTCAATGTCCATATATGTATGTGTGTGTGTGTGTCCTGTATAACATAAAATCTCAATTTTTTTAGATGCTTTCTAATGAGGAATTTTCGGAGATGGCATAAACCTGTGAAACTAGACTATCTGCATAAGAAAATTTTAGGTCCTGCATTAATAATCAAATAAATAAGAATATATCCCAAACTAATTATTTGAGCATAGTGTGCCATCTACATATTCTGATTAACAGAGACAGGGTTTTTAAATGAAGTTTGGTGGGGGATTAGTCCCCACCCACCACTTTAATTAGTTAATACAAAGGTGGTGGCAATGGGGGGGAGGGGCAAGGATGGAGGGTCAGCAACCCCATCCCCCATCCCATTTGAACCAATGGGGTCATGGTGCATATTTGGATTGAGAGAGTAAGCATACTATCGCCCATCTTTCTGTCAATACTTGTAACTAAGCACAAAGCCACTTCAATGAAATTTTTTTGTTAATAAAGTTTGATTAATTTTATTTTATTTTCATAGATATATATTTTAATAAATTTATATATAATTAAATATACTTTAATGTTGTACGTAACTAGATTTTTTTCTGTTTTACTTAGTTTAAAGAACCACAACTTGACTGTTCCAACATCACTCTAATTGCACAGTAAATATGAGGTTTATAGGGACTTTTTTTATAGAACCTTCATGTTTCAAGTAAACTCATGGGGAATATTTTCATTACCATACCCTTTGTGCTTGCAATCTAATCCATATTTGTAAGGGGAAACGTTTTCCTTCAACATGACTAAACAATGATGTCTCTTGTCCTAAATTCTAAAAAATACCTTGTCACTTGATAAAACATGTAGTATCTCTTGATGTTCTTCTTTCACCTATTTAATTGACATACCATTGTCACATAGTAAGTCCATTCTGATGAACCTGCTCATTTATTCTAAAGTTAAACATACCAGATTTTAGCAAAATACAAACAAATTGATGTAAAAGTGAAATAATTCCATTGCAACTAGAGACAAGTGTCTCACTAAAATTGTAACGCCCACTTAGAACACACACACACGAAAAACACGACACATAATGGGTAAATTATTTTTTTAACTTTCTTGGAGTTTACATGACACCATACAGGTGACCAAAAAGGGCATACAACACACTCTCATGAAATCGCTAACGTACAACATTTACCACATAGGTAACATGAGGAATCGCACATATGACACCCATCACGGACAATTCAATTTTCTCTTCGACTAGGCAACATGTAATAAACCAACCACGGAATATAAAATGTACAATTAAGGACATCCCATGGTGTAAAATATTTTAAGGTTATCTATTTACTAAAAATGTCTTATCAAAACTTGAATTTACAATCTAGAAGTTTCATGATCTGATTTGTACAATTCCTCCTTACAAAGGCAAACTTCTTTCTTTTATACTAAAGACTAAATTAGATTAAGATCAAGTTTTCTAGAAAGACGATCATCTATAATATGTCAATAATTTGTCTTAATTCGTTTGATTTATAAAAGGACATTTTCCTTTTCTCACAAGGGTTAATTATTCATACTCAAGCTACTGAATCTTGTTTCCTACCTCCATTACACAAGATGAAAAGCACAAGATCCCAGTTGAGGGGAAAGTACCGTTTCAGTTTCGGAACTACCACCATCCATTTTGCAAGGATCAAACATTTAACAAAAAAATAAGAGAGGATTACAAAAAACTTTGGAAGAAGTTAGAGGAAGAAGATAGAATTGGATTCATCTTTAAGATCACATTAGTTATTAACCAGGAGTTTATTGGGGCTAGGAATTTATCCAGAATGATTAAAGGTTTCATTTAGGCTTCACTTAACGAGTTTGACACAAGTATAAAAATTACGTTTTCAATTGGTGAGATAGATTGAATGGTTTATAATCAGTATCCTCTTACTTATTATGACCTTATTATCTTCTAAAATCTAATCATTTATTTCTCCTTGAGATCATTTAAGTACTCACCATAAAAAGGATAATCTTGATTAGTTTAGCTTGGTGAAATACAAGGTATATATATATATATATATATATATATATATTAAAAAATATAGTTTTTGTAGTGCCCAATAATAAAACCAAAAAACAAAAAAAAATCAAAATAATTAAAAAAAAATGAATGCGTGGGCTGGTGGGTGGCATATGGGAGGAGGTTGGCATGTGGCAGGGAGGTGGAGTGTCTCAGTTGGAAAGCATGGGCGCCCTTACACATGTTCACTCTATCCTGGTCAAGTCACTTATCAGAGCACTGCACAAATTGGAGAGACACATCCACAACATCCTTTCAGAACTGTCACTTCCCTTGCATAATAATACAAACACTTTATTTATGATCCAGGGATGGTAACCACGTTGGAAAGTAACCTAACATTTTAGAATTAGCAGTAATTAGATAGCTCCAACAATTTTTGAATTATATACTCTTATAATAAAAAAACAGAAGCTACAGGAACTATTCTAAACTTACATCTCGCTAACAGCCATCCAAAATCACTCTATTTTGCGTCAAAAAACTCTGCACAGAGATAAATAAATAATCTGAATATCTTGTCATTCTACTATATAAAAATTTGGCTATCTAGATCTTTATTTGTTCCTGAAATCGTTCACATTGCCTTTGAGAAGAAAGGAGAATCTATTCGCCGTTGTTTTGGTAGTTGTAGTATGTAGAATAAGATTGGGGATGAAGGAGGCGATTCAGGGAGGTGTAATTTCAAGCTACATTGATTTTGCTTCTTTTGTTTTGAAAAGTGTGCCACGTCTACCATTTCTTGTTCCTTGTGCTTTATCTTTTACATGGGTTAGTCGTTGTGCACTTCTTTCTATTCCACGCATGCCTCTGCAGGATCCTGTCTCCTTCACTCTTCCTCTGCATGGAGCCCTCTGTTTTTCCTTTTTTAGCTCAATGTTGAAAGGGTGTTTTTTTCTCGAAGTTGTATTTGTAAGTGCCCTCGTTAACATAAATGAAAATGTGGGAGCATATGAAAGTTATGTTAACTGTTTGACAAAACATCTTAAAAAAATGAAGTAATGTTGGTAACAATGAAGCCTTAAAAAAAAAATGTTTTAAGAAAATACGGCTCCTTAACTCAGTTGAAACACATAGGTTACATCAGGATATTAGGCATGAGAAATTGATTATTGTTGGTCTGACATGATGCAGCTCATTGTATTGTCAGGTTATATTCACATATTGCTTTACATGGAATTGTACATAATCTCTATAAGAACATTAACTTTTTTGAAATGATGGAACTGATCAACACATCCCACAACAATTTGTCTTACAATATTCTTGGAGATAAAGTTGGTTGTAGTGTGGTAGCCAACACATTCATGGAGGTTCTTGACAGCTCCAATAGTTATTACAAAGGCATGATTTTACAATCAAAATGCAATTTCCAGCTTCTCAGTATGGTGGTAGAGGAGTATTACTAGGAATATTTTTTTTGACTTACATTGCTCACTACACAACGCCCCAAGGGCTCCAGGTAAGGAAAACTCCATAACACATACGACACTTACATAAGCCATCGACCCACATAGACACATGACAACACCATATACATGTCGATGCCACACTTTCTCCAATGAACAAAAGCTAGCAATAACTCAGCCACAAGAAAAGGGACTCAAGGATTGGCAAACCCACAACACATCATTACCATGATTACATCTTCGTTACGATTAACATTCCAATAACATTATTATGTAAGTATAATTTTCTCCTTCTTCCACCTACATATTCATAAGTTCATTCCATATTCAACTTACAGTTTGACCATTTAAGTTTTCTCTTTATCCCTTATGACAATCTTCATAACTTAAATTATTATTTTCCATATTTCAAATTGAATACAAGGTTCCTAATTCCCTTGTTGTTATGCTAAAGGTTTTTTTTTCTTAAAATATGTTTAGTTGACGTTTAATTTTACCCTCATTATGCAAGGGGACCCACCATTAGTTTTCAAGCAAAAAATAATAATACTATTCCAAGAAGGTGAAGGTTAAAGTTTCCCTTTCCTATAAACTTACTTACATTAGAAGCACAATCGTTCTCCTACTATGGTTTTTTTAGTTCCAAAATTAGTTTGATTAAATTAAGCATTTACCTGACATAATTATTATTATTATTTTTTTTTTTTTTTTGTGGAATATAAATTGGCTCGAATGCCTAGTCCCACCAAGAACAATTTGTATCCATTCTTAACAAAAATTTAAAGCTTAAAGCAACCATAAGGACTTCACATGATAATTTGTTCCTAAACCATTATCACATATACTTTTGTTCCTCATTTCATTGACATTGTTTCTTAGGTCTCTTTTTGGCGTCACTTTATAACATGAAGAGTTACAAAGGTACTAGTCTAATATCTTGAAGAAGTATATCTTTTGTTTTCTCAAAGTTTGCTCTGGCCAAGGAAATTCATATTCTTTTTAACATAAGGAAATGTCTAATTGAGTTATAAGGATTCCAAGAGTGACATTATTCCTAACCTCAAATATCATTTTACTCTTATATGATTTACTCTTACATTGCACTATGGTCTCATTATTACCGTCGTTTTATCACATTTGTAAACAAAATAACACATACTTTTCACTAATGGATTCACTACTACAAAGGAGTGTAACCTAGCATGAGACAACTCAATTCTTTTCTCTTATACAATGTAGTGTTACGCATGTTGCAACCAAGACATCCACTTGTGTAATTTAATCCCACCATGAGATCAATCATAGGAATATCATAGGAAAACTACCTATGTTTGGTTTTGGGCCACTCACTAGGGTACAAAAGGGCAACTGGACACATGGGGTAACGAGACCCCCCCCCCCCCTTTTCTTTTGTTTCAACACTTCTCTTAAGTCAACTTATTTTAATACAATAGAATTTCTAAGGGTTATGCAAAAATTTCTGCCTGCAAGGGAAATTCATTCGATGACAAGAAAAATTCTAGATCTAATTTGTAAGACTTGGTACTCCACTAGGATACTAAGGGAGTAATAGATCTACTTACACAATAAATGGTAAGGTTACACTGCATAGTCATTCCTTCAAACAAGGACTCTTAAGGTGACTTCCAAGGTGATCTTCACCACTCAACATCGTGTCAGACCCCACGTATGGTTTCCAAACCTATAAGGCACCATACACTCCAGATAAAATTTTGACCATGTCATTCCTAAAAGAAGGGTTCATGACAATGTCACTAAACATACCAACGATGACACTAAAAAAAAACTAGGGGTCTTATTTTCCTAAACTAGGAGGTTCCATCGAGTGCAAGGTTTAAGTTCATTCTATGGTTTAAATTTCTTCTATGGTAAGGAGAATCACACATGAAGACATGTTTATGCACAAAACTAATACTAGGGTTGAGTGTTTCGATTAAATCTCTTTATTACATTTACAAGGTAAGAATACAACACAATAATTAATTAATCATTTATTGAACACTGAAAATGCACTACAAGATATTAACTTCAAATTCATTTACCATATATATATCAAACCTTTTTACCATATCTAACTATGAATCAAATTGAACCTATGATTAAATGAACTTTTCCTAAGATATCCCTAAAACTAGCATCTCATACATATTGACAAATTACAAATATAAATTTTCTATAACATGAGACTACATTATGCATATATTCATTTTACAATGACCTATATAAATTACAATAATAATTAATGAATTACACATCGTCTTTTCGCCATCTTTCTTGCATCCTGCAAAACCATGTGAGCATGAAATCAATGATAAATCACTGGCATGGAATCCACCCTAATCTAACATAATTAATGTCTTTAGTTTCCCATTTACATATAATAATAATTACAATTTTCATTCACAAGAAAAGGTTTAGAAACATGTATTCATTTCATTTCTTCATTTTGTAACCAAGGAGAGAGAAAGAGATAGGAAAGAGAGAGAAACACTATTTTCCTAAAAGTCAAATTTCACACAACAAGCCACAAGATAGAGTTCCAAACAGTTATTTACAAGTGTCAACAAGTTTCCACAGTGGTTTGGTAACCCGACGAGGGTCCTACAACTTTCTTTTTTACATTTTCCTTCTAGCTACAAAAACATTCAAAACAGGCTCAGAGGCTAAGAAACCACTTTCAAACGTTGTCTTCCGATGAGAAAACACACCACGGTTAAAATTTTACGTGTCCACCTATATACCAAGAGTTCATATGAACTGACGGAATTCAGAACTGGTGAGCAGTTTACGATTGGCGAATGGTTTTCTGAAACCACCAATCGTAATTGCGCCTATTTGACCTAGTCGAACAATGTCCTAAGGCCTACAAAGTTCCTTCGCCAAACTATCTAGAAGAGTGTTTTTCCCAAAACAGAAGGTTACATGTAATTTTCTAGTAAGAATACTAGAGGTTTGCAAAGGTGTGTAAGGATTTCATTGCTTAGGGTTCAAACGATGCTTCAAAATGAAATCCAACTTTTTCAGTTTTTATAACTTCCTAAAAGTACGAAATAGAGTAACATGCCTCCAAGAGGGGTGGTGAAGAGAGTGCCAACAGTTGAAAGAGGTCGAGCTAATGCTTTATGTGAATCTCTTCAAAAACAAGGAACACATACGATGTTGACATATCTTTACAGGGCTCATAGTGTTGTTTCACAGTCTCTGGGAAATGTGTCTTTCTAACTTTGAAGGCGGATATAAATGGTTGTTGTAATTAAATCATCTGGCTCTCACCAAAACCAATGGAGATGAGTACCAGGTTTTTGACACCTTGGTTTTAGAAATGTATGAGGTTGTCATCACAAAATGGTTGAGGTTCAAGTAGTAAGTCGGTAGCAAAATCATGAGGTGTTGTTTTATTGATTGCACTAGTCATCTGGTCAAAATGTCTAATTGTTTGAGTATGTAATAGTTTAATACTTTTACTTTATTGCAAATGAATAACCAAATTATACAAAAATTATAAGAGATAAAGGTAAGGAGACCATGCCTGGCAATACCCGCGCCCGTAGTGCAATTGGTGCTCCAGGTGGGTTTACCCGCATTCTATAAGGCTCTAACTCTCCTTTGGAAATTTGGCAGACAGTTTGTGTGCATCAAAAAATCCTCTATGTTGGACCATTCAAGATAAATCTTGGGCCACGTATACGCTAACCCTCAAAGCATGAAGAGATCCATAACACCAATGAACTTCCCATAAAATTAACCATCTCATGTGGTGTTTTGTCTAGTTTTGTAGCTATCGGAAACCTTTGAATCCTTCTCACTTATAGCATATAGTACAACCACTATGGCATTAGAACCACAACTGCTAATTTCTACAGTACTTCCATTTGTACCAAAATAACTAACATCTTGGCTCAAAGTGGATTTTAAATAACACATTCTCATGTGCGCTGATTTTCATTTCCCTTGTTGGTATCCAACATAATATCTCAAGCCATCCTAACGCCATGATGACAAGTTCTAAGTACAAAACATAAATAGCATGCTTGTAACCTGAGAAGCCATTGTAGTGGAGTCATTGGGGTCTGCACCACTATATCAAAAATATTCCCAACGTGTATGAAGAAAAAGGAACAACTGCCCCATACATAAAATCTCCCACAATCTCCAACACCATTAGCACATAATCCAATCTGTCAGCAGATGAAAATAGATTGTGGAAGGCCACACTTCCAACTAAATCACTCACTTCTTTCAACTTCTCATTGTGTTGTGTTTCTTTTTTTAAAAATTTATTTATTACCCATTTTGAGTTCCATGGTACCCAAAGAGTTGTCGGTCATTTTTTAGTAGAGGAAACTTCAGGAGCTTCCACATTTTTCATACATACCTATCAGTGCATCTGCAACCATAATATCTAAAATATTTCCTCTATGCTCTGATGGATGCCCAAGTTTGAGAGCTCCTAATTGGCATAGACTTGGGAGGACGCTAGAAAAATGTGGGGGATTTGAATTTACACTTACTAGTCGCATTTTCTTGAAAGTTATAAACCATTTTAACAACCCATTTTGTGCATATCCTGCAGTCAACATTGTCCACAAAACAACATTTAAAAAAAAAGACATTCTGTCCAACAGCTCACCCACCTTAAGAAAGGTTCCACATTCTGCAAACACGTCTGCCATGGTATTTGAAACTACAACATTTGACAAAATTCCACTATATTTTTCTTCTTGCTGGACGTCTATTCCTTGTTCCAAAGTTCACATTTTGGCACATGATGGAAGTGCACAGGAAAATAAATTAATCCAATTGGAGACCTATTTGTTGCAAAAGTGAAATAGTGTGACTCTCCAGACACAGATCACAGCCAACAATGGCCTTATTATAAAGCAACGATCAATACATTCCTACATATGAGGGGTCGAGTCTACCATTGGAGGGTTGGAGAAAGCATGCAAACAATTATTCCTTGCATCGCTTCAGATCTACATCCTCTTTCATTTGGACATTATCTTATAAATTGTTTTGAATCCTTTCTTCCTCCATGATATTATTTATCCATTGGTCACAAGTAAAGTGCTTGGATTAATATGCAAGAAAGGTGACTGGTCTGACAGTATTTACTAAGGCACCCATACAATGTCAGAGATCCCTTACGCCTAACCTTACCACTCCACCAACCTGACACAAGTTCCCTTCCCAAGAAAACATCCCACGTGCCTTCACATGGGTTTATTTACTCAATTCACCAGCTTCTCAATACCCCGTTTCCTCTATGATTTATTTGTATTTTATTTTTCCTTCATATTGATTTATGGATTAGCCAGGCATGGTTCATCTCTCCTTATCTCTTATAATTTTTGTTCTTTAGTTTTCTTTTGCAACGGAATAAAATTTTAAACTGAAGCATTTTTGTATATTTTATTGTATTAAATAAACTTGTTTTAAAACAATAACATGTTATACTGTAACATACAAGATCTAAAATTTCCTTGGTAAACAATGAACTTACACCCTCACTTTGGGATAATCTAGAAATGTCCCAACTGAACTAGAATGTTGCAATACCCCTTTTTATTGACAGGTTGAAGTTGATTTCCTTATAAATAAGTTGACCGCTCCCTTGTTAAAATAGATAAATTGTAATTTTTGGAGACTCATAAAGTAACCTTCATAACTACAGAGAGGGGATGCTAAGATTCATTCGTGTACCCTGTTATGTGAGGAGTCACTTTAATCTTTGGATTGACCTCGAATAAATATTTGTGATCTTTTGACGCCCTTATAGGAGCCATGTTACACTGTCTTAGAGCTCTAGAAAGATGCTAAATTTAAAAAGTTGGGTTTCATTTTGGCTTGTCATTTTATCCCTGAACAACGAATTGTCTTTCCGCCTTCGTGAACCTCTATTATTTTTACTAGAAAAATCCCTACTACCTTAAGTTTGAGGAAAAACACTTTTCTTGATAGTTTTGCAATGGAATTTTATAGGCCTTCGGTCATAGTTTGACCAGGTCAAACTAGACCAATTATGACCAGTGGCTCTAGAAAACTGTTTCCGTTTGATAACCGTTTGCTAGTTCTTAGTCCTGTCAACTCTGGTGAATTCTCCATATATAGAGGAACTTGTAGGAAGTTTCTCGTTGCACACTCCAACGAACGTCAATTTTGGATGTGGTTTTCTGAGCCCTTGAGATAACTTTTATTCATTTGCATCTAGGCCAATTACGACCGATGGCCCCGGGAAAACTAGCCGCCAATCGTAAACTGTTCGCCAGTTCCAAATTTTGTCAGTTCCTATGGACTCTTGGTATATAAGTGGACACATATAAATTTAACCATGGTGTGTTTCCTCATCGGAAGACAATGTATGAAAGTGGTTTCTTAGCCTCCAAGCCTATTTTGAACATTTTTGTAGCTAACAGGAAAATGTAAAAAGAAAGTTGTGGGACCCTTGTCGGGTTATCAAACCCCTGTGGAAACTTGTTGACACTTGTAAATAACTATTTGGGACTCTATCTCATGGCTTATTTGTGAAATTTGACTTTTGGAAAAATAGTGTTTCTCTCTCTTTCCTATCTTCTTCTCTCTTCTTGGTAACGAGAAATGAAATGAAATGAATTGATTACATGTCTCTTACCCTTTTTCCTTTCCAATGCAAATTATTAATAGTATTATGTAAATGTGAAACGAATACATGTAATTATGTTAGATTTAGGTAGATGCCATGCCAACAATTTATCACTGATTTCATGCTCACATGGTTTTGCAGGATACAAGAAAGATGGTGAAAAGGTGATACTGTAATTCATTATTTATTATTGTAATTTATATAGGTCATTGTAAAATGAATATATGTATAATGTAGTCTCATGTTACAGATAAGTTATATTTGAAATTTTCTAATATGTATGAGATGCTAGTTTTAGGGATATCTTAGGAAATGTGCATTTAATCATAGGTTTAAATTGATTCATAGTTACGTATGGTAAAAAAAATGTTTGATGTATATATTGTAAATGAATTTGAAGTTAATATCTAGTAGTGCATTTTCAGTGTTCAATAAATGATTAATTAATTAGTGTGTTGTATTCTTACCTTGTAAATGTAACAAAGATATTTAATCAAAACACTCAACCCTAGTATAAGATTCATGCATAACATGTCTTCATGTGTGATCCTTCTTACCATAGAAGAAATTGAAACCGTAGAATGAACTTAAAATTTATCTCAATGGAACCTCCTAGTTTAGGTAAATAAGACCCCAAGTTTGAGATTATCATCATTAGTTAGTATGTTTAGCCTTATTGTCATGAATCCCGATGGTTAGGAATGACAATGGAAAAATTTTTATTAGAGTAAATAGAGCTATTACTCCTTTAGTATCCTAATGGAATACCAAGTCTTACGAAGGTAGATCTAGAAATTTTCTTGTCATCGAATAAATTTTTCCGGTGGGATCTAGATGACACAATGGAGTTAGTGAAATAGTTGTACTATGACTTAAACTCCTGTTAATGACCTCTTTAGATCTTCTCAACAAAATGTTTTATCTTGATTTCTAACAACATAACACCTTGGTCTTTCATGAAGGTTGTTTAGCATTAATTTTTCCTCTCACCTTAAATTGTTTATAGTTGGGGCGTAGATCTTTAGTGAGAATTGGAATTAAAGTAAACCTTGGATGATTAAGGGGTTAACTTGTGGTTAGAGAATTTTTAGTAAATCTGTGCAAATGAATTTGATTTGAAATATGTCAACTTAAAATAAACCTAAGAAACAATGTCAATGAAATGAGGAACAAATGAATATGTGATAATGGTCTAGGAACAAATTATTGTGTGAAGTCACTTATGGTTGATTTAAGCTTTGAATTTTGTTAAGAATGGATACAAATTGTTCTTGGTGGGAACTAGGCATTCGAGCCAATATAGATGTCCACTAAAAATAAAATAAAATAAAATTATGTCATGTAAATGATTAACCAGAATAAAACTAAATTTTAAGGAATGAAAAATGACCATAGTACTTCGAGAACAATTGTGCTTCTAATGCAAGTAAGTTTATAGGAAAGGGAAACTTTAACCTTCTCCTTCTTGGAATAGTATTATTATTTTGGCCTATCAAAACTTATGGTTGGTCCCCTTGCATGAATGATTGTAAAATTTAACGGTCAACTACACATATTTTACGAAACAAACCTTTAGCATAAGAAAAGAAGAATTAGGAACCTTGCATGCAATTTGTAATATGGAAAATAATAATTTAAGTTATGAATATTGTCATAAGGGATAAAGAGCAAACTTAAATTGTCAAACTGTAAGTTAGAATGTGGAATGAACTTATGAATATGTAGGTGGAAAAAGGAGAAAATTATACTTACATAATAATGTTATTGGAATGTTAATCATAACGAAGTATGTAATCATGGTAATGATGTGTTGTTGGTTTGCCTATCCTCTGAGTCCCTTTTCTTGTGGTTGAGTTATTGCTAGAGCATTTTTTCATTGGAGAAAGTGTGGCATTTACATGTAATGGTGTTGTCATGTCCCATGTATGTGATTCGATGAATTATGTAAGTTCCTTGTGCATTGTTGAGTTTCTCTTCTTGGAGCCCTTGGTGGCTGAATTTGTAGTGAGTAATGTAAGTAAAAAATCTCAATTATCCTTGGATATTTTTACTCAAACTATTTATGTGTGTAAAATTTGTGGTTCATTACTATTTTTTCCTTAAGTTGAAGGTTCATGCATCCTTGGACCTCCATGGGAAGGATAGTTGTGCCCCTGTCTTTCTCATGGACTGGTGGTCAAGTAATTTGAGATAGAGTCCCCCAATTCATATAACTGTGATGTGAACTGTATTTTCCCATAATTTTTGGTATTTTCCACATGTTGTGTGATTATGTTCACTTAGTGCATATTTGTTAAATATGTCAAATGTGCTTTTGATGAGTTTATGGTTGTCTATTTCCATGCGTTCTATATGCATTAGATTCAACTTGTTGTACCACCTTATTGTGTGTGAAAAAAAATGTCATTGTGGATTGCAAAATCTTCCTCATTTTGGGCATTATGTGATATGAAGGTGGATCATTGATGTATTGCATAAAAAATTGTTGTAAAAGTGAATTTTTGGTTTGAAGTGATTATCATCACCAGTGTTAAAGAATCGAAATTGTGTGCATCTTCATGTTGTATCAAAATTCTCTTGGATCGTTTGTAAGGTTATACATTGTGTTCCTCATGAGTTTAATAGTTCATGGTTTAAAATGTGATGGTTCATGTCGTGATTTAGGGAGATCTATGGTGACTTGTATGATTGGCCAAAGTATTTAGTGATTTCACTTTGATTAGGTGTAAAATGTTAATGTGATGTTTCCTAACCCATTACAAAGTAATTGATTATGTTATACCCTAAATATATAAAAGTAAGATGCTATGGTTAGTCATGATCCAAATAATCACCAAAAAAACCAGTAGATGTAGTTATCCATGTTATATATGATGGATACATTAATAACAGTCTAAGGGCAAATCAGTAAAAAGTGTATGCAATGGAGTCAAGGAAATTTCATACTATTGAACCAGTCACTCCAGCCGAGTCAGAGATAGGAAGTGGAGCCTTCACAGTTTCCAAACCATGACTAGTTTTGAAAATTCACTGGTTTGTTCTAGAATTTGTAGTTGGGTTCTTTGATCACCACCTTCGGGCCTGTGCATCCAACTCTTGTGTTTAGCAATTCCATTGATTGTATCATCTTAGCCAACAGTTTGAGATGGAAGATAATACTCTTTACATTAAGAACATGGGCATATCTGATTCGCATATGTGATTACTTTCATTTTTAGCATCTCTGTTGGTCCATTTCCATTCAATTAGCATGATCATTTTTGAAATTATTCACTGAGGATGATGGTAGACATTTTATCAATTTGAGGCTCGCATGCTCCTTAAGTGTCCAACTCCATGAGAAAACTAATTTTTTGCCTGTTAAGGTCACATAGTTATTCGTGTTGTGTAGTTCTCCAACAATCTCTCATAAAGGCATGAGTTTTGACACTAGTTTCATTTGGCTGAGAAAATCTCCATCTAATTTTCAGATTGTGAAGATAGTGGACATGTTCCTCATATTCTGGGAAGACTCCTATTCTTGTAAGCTATCAACATGGTCACTAAGTATCACTGCTTGCCACATGGTAAGGTACTGTACTGCCAGAACAACGTGACATGTGCCCCAATGATGATACAGGTCTCCTCGCAAGGTGTTCGGGATCCAGAAAAGATCTCCAAGTGTGCGTTAACATCCCGCATGCCCCGCTTAGCCCCCGCGTGCTTTGTTTTTCCCTTTTCCTCTCTTTTCTTGGCCTTTTTCTCTTCAGTGACGAAACCGCCGCCCTGCCTGGGTGGCGGTCTCGTGACCGCCGCCCTGAACAGGGCGGCGGTCCTGTAACCACCGCCCTACTCAGGGCGGCGGTCCTTTACGTGTTTTCCAGAAAGCTCTTTTAACATGACTCACGTAATTTCAACATTTTACCAGCTTTCTTTCACCGCCATAAGCTTGCATTTATGATTCTGGTTCCCTGGAATAGTGTTTTGCCATTGTTTATAGTTTAAGAGTTCTATTTGGTTTTTACCTTGGGTAAATGCAAATGCTATAAATAGATGGCTTGTGCTCAAGCAAATGGCCCCTCAAAATTTGCCTCTGATTTCTCTTTGCAATAGATTTAGTTTTCATTTTGCTTAGAGTGCTTAGTTTCTTTCATTGCATGCTTAGTTAGCATTGTTTTACTGTTAGTAAGCCACATATCCATCTTGTGCAAGTACTGCTGTTATTTCATCCAATCCATTGGAATAGAATAGTCTTGTTGACCAATAGGAAGCCATTAAAGTTGCAGGTTTTGTTCTTCAAACAGGATAGTTTCAGGTTCTGGACATTTCATGTTGCATGACTCGCAATAAATCCCGCTAGGAATTGCATAAGCCAAGCTCTGTACTCTTGCGCTATCCCTCTCCTACTCGCATTGTATTCAGTCTGTATCTTGAGCTGCCTTTATCCCAATATCTACTTCTGTTGATGCTAGCATTACACGCTTTTCTGGATCCACGTGAACATGAAGGAACGAGGAGATCACACTGAGGGGACAAGATCACACACACCATCGGATTCACCACTGTTCTGCAGAATCCAGGTTCTAGCTTTCAAAGTTCTAGTTAGAAATATATCAAATAAAGTAGCCAATCACTTTATTTCAGTTAATTCTACTCTCGATATTGCCAGGGAAGCTGTGGGGATTGATAGTTTCTGAGAAACTATGATTCACTCCTCACTTCTGAGGTAGGATCGAGAGTCTTGCAAATAGATTAGATAAGTTATTTCATTGTTTAGAATAGATCTACAAATTACACAGACAAATAGCTATACTCGGTTATTTTGTTTGTTTTAAGTTGTTATTTTAGCTGTCAATTCTAGATATTTTAAATAGCTGCTTTCTTAAATTCATATAGTTCATCAGAAAATACAAAAAAATAGAGAAATCATATATGCTATAGATATATTCAAAATAGTTAAATTTCACTTTGCCGTAGTTAATTTATATTATTACTTTTGTATGACAATTACGGGACCTAGAGAGCCCAGGGAATACGTATTCGAGCCAATCGTGCCTCAGCCCAATCTCATCACAGCAATAACTGATATAGATCAGAATCTTAGGATCCAAGTCTTCCGAACAACGGTAAGCTTGCAACAAATCATTCCCAGTTGAGCGGGTTAAACATAGAAGACGACCAAGCACACACATTTTGGTCAAATCAACCAAATTACAGATTACCCTAGGTGACATCCATATGACTATAAAAGGGGTCGAAAGAGAGAAAACTTTTGGTTTCGATCCTTTAGTCCCACAGCCAGACGCAGGAGACATTCTCACAGATATAGATACCAGCCTAAGAATTCAGGTTGCAAGAATGCCTGTGAGGCACTCTGAGAAGATCACACAGCTATTAGTTTTGAATATAGAGGCTGAGAAAGCATACGATTACTGGGTGTTAGGGATTAGGAACTAATTCTACGCATGACCATAGCAGGACCGCAACAACCAAGAGTCTACGGTTGCGATCCACAAATCCCGCAACCCAACGAATCCGTAAGTCAATCAGACATAGACACTGGCCTACGCACACTAGTATTCAGATCCACTCCACTTCCACATATCATCATCGAACAGTTATCCTTACTAGATACAACAGCTAACAAAGCTAGAGAGTTCTGGACTAGGCCAGAGAATCGTCCATAGAGTCGACTATATTTACCATCCACCATATGACCTTATCTGGAGACATACACGAAACTATCCCAGGTCATTTTCCACGTATTCCACAACCCATAGATCGAATCACGCCAGAGCTCGATATTGATTGGAGCCTTCGAGCAGTCATCCTTGCGATCGATCTATCACACCAGTTCAGGTTAGGAGGGCCTTCTTTGCCTTAGATTCGCAAGTTCCACTAGTGCGTATTGAAGACATTAGATTGCCTAACTAGTTTGTCTGCATCCCATACATATTCCATCCCCACCGGCTGTCTCGGCACGACCTCGGGAGGTCGGGTGCGAGGAAGAGTTACTTGTAGATTCCCACGCTCGCTTGTCACTTTTCCATCGTACAAAATTGGTGAACCCGACGTGAAACAAACAACTTTTTCACCTTCTCCATCTCATTAGTCATTTTCTACCTCATTAACCATCACCTTCACTCCTTCCCATTATTCTGCGGGTATTCATATACCCCCCGAATATGTCAGGATTCGATGCATATGGCAGGCCCCTCTTGGGCCTTGAGGCTTACTACGCCCAACAAAATAGACAATCATCACCCTCACTCTCAGTATGGGGTGACAACTACTCAACTAACCAGTTGTCAACACAAACTCCAAGAATCAGATATAACTCATCATTTCAAACTGAGGAGTTAGATCAGCTCGCTCAAACGCAACAAACAGAGCCTTCAGGCTCGAATAACATGACGTTCACCGGAGAATCTGGTTCATCTCCTCAGATGCTGCTTAGACCACAAATTAGTAGACAATCAGACTCATACCGAGGTTTAGACGATGAATATTCAGTACGTTATGCCAGGAACGACCAACGTTCTCGAAGTATGTATCCACCTATAGGAGGTTTACAAACACAACCCGAGGTCTCTTTTCAAGAAAATACTTCCATGCCACTACATATAGGAAATGCCCTCGGGAGAAACTTGGCAAGGCAGCGATCAGTTCATAGCAGGATATCACATGCCTATACAACACCATGGTATACAACAAACGCCACTACGGAAAAACACCGTGACTTCACCAAATGAAGTCATTTCAACTCTAGTAGAAAAGGTTAGAGGGTTAGAACTTGCCCAAGCAAGCCAAAATTCACAATTTATGCAGGCAGGAAGTTCCAATCCTCCACATCATCCTAGCCAAGTAGACCTTCTCACAGGAATAGGCACGTTAGGCATGACTCCTCAGTATTCACAACAAACACCAACTAGACCCACCATCTCTAACACTGTTCCTCCCGGTCTAGTACAAAACAATCCATTCCTGGACAGTACCCCGTCATACTTAAACATGTACTCCAAATCACCACAAGGGGATATGTTCTCCTCTCCCAGCATGTTTGGTCAAACACAGGTTTTTCCTTATGCCCCTACCAATGCATACGCAACGCCATATCAACAACCCATTCCACCACCGCTCCCTCAGCAGGCACCATCAATGGTCGAAACCTATGCGATAGGGACATATTCAGAATACTTGAAAGAGCCCTTAGATTTCACCATACGAAGCGTCATGCTTCCAAGACCTCTTCCCGATTTTCCCAAATACAAAGGTGAGGGAGATCCAAATGCACATATCAAAGCTTACGCTACGGCCATTCGAGAACTACTCCCATGGGATGGGGTTGTTGCTAAGATATTCCCAAAAACCTTGGAAAGCATCGCTCTCAATTGGTATTATAGAATACCCGAGGCTTCCATCCATTCATTCAAGCAACTCGTGTCAGAATTCATCAAGGCCTTTGACATGAATAAACTATTAAGGACAGGAATCAGGGAGTTCTTACACATCAAACAAGAACACAACGAATCTGTCGCCCATTTCATCCAAAGGTGGCGTACAGTTCTTTATTCTTCGGCAAGTGCTCCAAACATGGATCAAATGGAACTATGTGATTTATTCCTTCATTCTCTTAGCAGAGAAGTGAAGGAAGAAGTCCAGAAGTTCCCATTAAGAACTTACGATGAAGTACTTGAGAGTGCTCTTCGAATAGATCAAGCGGCAATTGATAGTGGTCGCAAAACATATGGAGCAAATGGGAGGTTAGTCACCTCCAACCAGAACACTACAACTTATCCTACTACCACGAACGTCAATCAAGGACCTAAAATCCTTAATAAAAATCGGGGTGTAACAACAGACGGAGTAACCGACCAGCCTAAGAAGGTAAATGTTGTCAATACTCCATCACAAATAAACAACCAACGAAACAACAACTTTACCCCGACAATCAATACAGTGGATTTTAACCATCCACAACAACAACAACAACGGAAAAACCCCACACAGGGTCCGAGCCAAAATTCAACTAGATACCAAAACCAGAATTCAAACCAAAGACAACAAACGCAAAATTTTAATCCTAGTAGACAACGGTTTGATCAAAATTTTGGACCACAATACGCACCAAACCAACAAACTAGGAATTACAATCCTAATTCGTATTGTGGTTTCCACAAAATTCGGGGCCATGACACTAGAACGTGCCGTGACTACAACAAATTCATGCAACGCTTGCCAGATGAACAAAGACAACTTTTCATGGATATGTTCTTGGCAGATCCTACGTCACCAGGCATCAAATACCTTCGCAGGGGCAGGTTTCCCCTCAGAATGCACCCCTCAAGATCTTTAATGATCCACTCCCAAATCACGATAACAACAGGCTAAATCTAACTGGGACAAACAAGGGTGTAATGACAGGAAACAATGATCATGAAGCCTCGACTTCACTAAATCCATCGGTTGCGCCACAACTGGGAAGTCAGCCACGACCTAAGGTAGTCGGTTTAGTGGAGTTAGACGCCGAACTACCCATCGAAGCTGTAACAAGGACACGAGAGTATTTCTCTCAGCCAAGTCCAAGCCACCTGCCAGAGGCGGATAACATCCAACAAATAGTAGCAAAACCTGTGGGTGCCTATGATTTAATTAATGACCTAACAAAAACCTTCTCGCACATTTCATTTTTAGACTTACTAAAGAACTCTCCTGCCCACAGGGCTGCTCTTTTAGAAGCATTAGGTTTAGGTCATTTAATTAACATCACTCCACCTCCTGAAACACAGGTAAATCATGTGGACTTTGATGTTCATCCTCTAGGGCAGGCAGATAGAGATGTCGAATTCATATTCGAGATAGACAAAATGCCGACAGAGGCTGAGATCACACGTCGAGGTGATCCAGCCTTACATTTACAAGTATGGGTTTATAACAACTATGTAAAGCGAGCAATGATAGACGATGGGGCGGCGGTTAACATAGTCCCCTTCTCTTTCCTTCAAAAGCTAGGGTATGGAGAAACCAATTGTTCCACAACTCGAAACACACTAAGGGGCTATGATAGCCTTAAAGCCACCTCGGTTGGAACTATAATATTACCGGTCACCTTAGGACCCAAAACCATCTTGACTGAGTTTTATATTATAGATCGGGAAACTAACTATAATATGATCCTCGGCCGACCATGGATACACCGTATGAAGGCAATCCCTTCTACGCTATTTCAAGAAGTAAGGTTTTTACACTTAGGAAAGATATTTGTAGCCAAAGGTGATCCAAAACCATTCGATGTACACCTAGCTGACTTAAAGAAAAGACCAGGCGTGCACTCGGAGTTTGAACTCCCAACAAACCAACTTAATAAACCTACTGACGCAAAACCAAAAGAAAAGTTAATACCTACGACAGATCTTGAAGCTATAAGCCCAGCCAAGGCAACCCCAACCCCCAAAGATGAGGCTAACACCGTAGAAACGGTATCATTAGGAACTACTGCAAAAATCATTGAATTAATAGAACAAGATCTACCAATGTTCTTACCATTTGACTCTGCAGGCATGGGATGTTCCCTAGGTATTGGCTCTCTTCCAGCAGAGGATCTCTGTATGGTGGAAGTAGAATGCGCAAACACAACAGATATCCCAGCATCCATATTCCCAGCTAAATATTGGACACTCCATTTTGATGGAGCTAGATGCCGTTACGGAGCAGGGGCAGGTGTAATCTTTACTTCCCCTGAAGGAAAAGTCTTACCTTTCACCTTCAAACTAAATTTTGAATGTACAAACAACGGTGCTGAGTACGAAGCCCTCCTCCTTGGCCTCATTTTAGCCAAAAGGATCGGTGTTAATAACATCAGGGTGTTAGGAGACTCACAATTGGTAGCAAACCAAGTCTCTGAGATATATGAAACCAAAGCCGAGCACTTACAGCTTTACAAAACAGCTGTATTAGATTTAAGCAAGGAGTTTGACTTCATATCAATTGAAGCAATCCCGCGAGAACACAATCTTCTCGCCGATTCTATAGCAACCTCGGCATCACGCTTTACTCCAAACAGTAAGTTAGAGGATACCCGTTTCATGGTATCCCTTCGTGATGAACCATTGATAAAAACAATGACAAATTCTCTTTTAAACGGAAATGAATCTACTATCCTAGACCACATTGATAGTGATATGGCCACTCTGAATTACTTAAACACCTATGCGGCACTACATCTCTCCTATCATATGATAGATTTGTCCTTAATCCCACATTCGTCTTCCTACTTCGGAAATCCTATGATGGAACTTCCCTCACAAACAGAACCTAGCGTATACACAGTAGAAAATGGGGACGATTTTGATTTACCTCCAGCCCCACCTGAGTTTGAAGAAGGTAACGCCTCTTTGATCAAAGAAACAATTGATATTAACATCGGAATGGAAGATGAACCAAGGATATTAAAATTAGGATCCTCGTTAACCCCAGAAGAAGTAGAAATACACACTCGGATCCTCAAAGAACATCAGAAAGATTTCGCATTTAGTTATAAGGAAATGACAGGAGTTGCACCCACATTGTGGTACACAACCTCGTCACTAAATCTGATGAAAAACCAGTTAAACAAAAATCAAGACCCATGAAACCTAAGGTAGCTCTCATGGTGAAAGAGGAGGTAATAAAACTCCTCCAAGTAGGATTTATCAAACCAGTCGATTACTCTCAATGGGTATCTAATATCGTTCCCGTTCTCAAGAAGAATGGGAAGATACGCATCTGCATAGATTTCCGAGACATTAACAAAGCATGTCCTAAGGACGACTTCCCATTACCATCCATAGATGTCATTGTTGATGCAACAGCTGGGTTTGAACTTTTGTCTCTCATGGATGGATTCTCGGGATACAATCAAATCAGAATATCTGAACAAGATCAAGCTAAAACCACATTTATAACTCCTTGGGGAACCTATTGCTATGCTGTTATGCCATTTGGTCTCAAGAATGCTGGTGCTACATACCAGCGAGCTATGACATATATATTTCACGATTTAATTCATAAAATCATGGAATCCTACGTAGATGACTTGTTGGCTAAGGCCAAGAAGCGTTGTGACCACCCGGAGGTACTCCACATCATTCTTTCACGTCTGATAGAATACGGAGTCACGCTAAATCCAGAAAAATGCGTCTTTGGTGTAACAGGAGGGAAGCTCCTAGGTTACATCATATCGTCATGAGGAATAGATGTTGACCCAACCAAAATTCGGGCTGTCCTCGAAATGGTCCCACCTTCGGATGAATCTGGAATCAGGTCATTTCTCGAAAACTTGGTGCAATCCGGAGATTCATCCCAGACTTAAGTTTCGCCATTCATCCAATCAACAATTTACTCAAGAAGGATTATAGCATTGATTGGACTGAAGATTGCAATGAAGCTTTTGACGCAGTTAAGCGTTTCTTGTTGTCACCACCTACGCTAATGCCACCTAAGCTAGATCACCCGTTAATTTTATACTCACGAGCTACCAATGTCTCGCTAGCCTGTATGCTGGCTCAAGAAGACGATGACAAGAGAGAACGTGTGATTTATTTCATTAGCCGAACATTGCTCGACTATGAAACACGTTATACACAAGCAGAACGAGAATGCCTCGCCATAGTCTTTGCAACCAAACGCTTAAGACACTATATGCTGAATCAAGAAACAAGGGTCATGGTAAAAACAGACCATTTACGAACTTTCCTCACACAAGGATCCTTGTCTAAGAAGGCTGGACGTTTTATAACCTTAATGGGGGAATTCGAATTAACATTTGTAAATCAGAAGTCAGTTAAGGGACAAATCATCATGGATCGGTTAGCTAATAACCCATTAGACAGAGGTGATCTAGTAGATCTAGACTTTCCAGATGAGTGCGTATACTACATTGAAACCAGACCTCCTATCTCTGAGTGTCCTTGGTACACGGGTATCATTAATTATATCATGGACCATACGTATCCAGAAGGGGCTACACCACAACAAAGAAGGTGGTTACGTATTATCGTAGCTAAATACGTCATTATAGAGCAAGTGCTCTATCGGAAAGCGTTCGACGGAATGCTTCTAAGATGTGTCGACACAGAAGAATCCAAGAAGATTCTCCATGAATCTCACAGTGGAATGTGTGGAGGCCACTTCGGTGGCCATGCCACCACTCGTAAGATACATCGAATGGGCTATTTCTGGCCCACTCTAGAACACGACGCAGTAGAATTTGTACGCAAGTGTCATAAGTGCCAAGAGTTCTCCCATGAGATCCACATGCCGGCACAAGCTCTACAACCGATTGCTACTCCATGGCCCTTTTCCACGTGGGGCCTAGATTTGATAGGGAAATTCTCTCCCTCGTCTACAGATGGCCATAATTTTATAATCACGGCCACCGAATATTTCACCAAGTGGGTAGAGGCTATGCCTCTTACTACTGTACCAGGTTCTGTAATCGCCAAATTCATTTTGAACCAAATCATTTGCAGGTACGGTGTCCCGCAAGTCATTATCTCAGATAATGGGACTTCTTTTAAGAATGATGAAGTTCACGAATTGTGCAATAAATTTAAAATAAGCCATCATACGGCCTCCTTGTATTACCCTCAAGCCAACGGACAGGCTGAAGCGACGAATAAAACACTAAAGGCCATTCTCCTTAAAACGGTGAAAGAAAACAAACGAGATTGGCACTTGAAGTTATATCCGGCCTTATGGGCCCACCGAACCTCAATAAGAACACCAACGGGAGCAACTCCTTTCTCACTAGTATTCGGGGCAGAGGCAGTTCTCCCACTTGAGGTTGAAATACCCAGTCTCCTCATTTCATTACAAGGGATTCTGGATGAAGACGCTTACAGAGAAGCACGTCTTTCCCAACTAGAAAGCCTAGATGAAGCTAGGTTAGATGCTGAACAGCGACACAGAGCCTATGCTGACCGGATGTGCCGGCAGTACAACAAGAAAGTCTATGAACGCGACATATATGAAGGTGATCTAGTTCTAAGGCTAGACAGCCGGATCGACAAGAAGACCGGCGAAGGAAGGAAATTCCGGCCTAAATGGTTGGGCCCATACCGAGTCATGAAGGACTATGGAAATGGTGCATACCTCTTATGTACGCTGGAAGGTGAGGAATTTGGTGAAACGGTCAATTCCCTACACCTCAAGCGGTTCTACGCGTAAGCAACTAGCACTATTTATAATCATATTTACATTGCATCTTCATATAGATTAAGATCATTTTGTCCGCTTGTTTCGTACACAAATTGTGATCAAGGAATTTTGTTCTCAAAGCAATTCATTACAAACTCATGATGTTGTTGGCATAAACTTTCTAATCATACCTCTCCATTTTCATGATATCATCAAATTATCTCGGAATCATGTCATCAAATAAAGCTAGATATGACAAAGTCTTAAACGGTAACCATACCAAGATCTGCAGGCTTGTTCTCACTTTTGGTTTCTTCTTAGGATAGGTGTCTTGCCTATGGTCTGTTCTAGAAGCTTCATGGTGTCACATCTATCCCATATGTATATCTCTTTGGAAATAAGCACATACTGACATTTTACTCAAGAAAACAAGTCAAATATTGATCAAAACAGAAAATTTTAATTTTACACATTTCCTTGCCCCACCAACCTTCGGTGATGAGCTTGCGTCTCTTACTAGTGACGTAGGGTTGGGAAAGGATGGAAATGCCCTTACTCACCTATGCTTTGCCCACGGTGATAAACCCACGCTTCTTACTAGTAGCATGGGGCAAAGTGTAGGGGGTCCTCTTGACAAACAAATGCAAAAGGTCATACACAAACAATTCAAATCTTGAAGTCTTTGAGTCAAAAACAAATGAATTAGATGTCCAAAATTCCAAAGAGTTAAAATCCTAAAAACCCAGATTTTGTCTACTATGTGGCCATCTAAGGATCTAAGTCTGGATAAACCACAAAGTAAGTTGCATCCAAAACTATGAAGTCACTCGAGTGGAGTGGACTTGTGGTATCCTAATTTGGTTCCGCCAAAGCTTTGTCTGTCTTTCATCAATATCATTTCAACACATCTCATAACTTGCGCCCTTTCCAACTCTCGGTGATGAGCCCTCGCGTCTTACTAGTTGCGTGGAGTTGGGGGTAGGGGCAGGTTTATCTGCTCATCATGTTAGTTTAATTTCATCACTTTGCCAAAACAAACATGAAGTATCCAAAATTGCTTACAGAAGCTAAATTCAAAATCACATTATATCTACATCATCATATATCAGCATCATGAAATACAAAAAAAAGGAAGAAAGTCAAACACTTGCATCATTTGTTCTCCATTGCATACATTCTAAAAGAACATGCATACATACATCATCGTAATCTACATAAGGAAACTGGAAAGGGAAAGTAAGCCATGAATGCCAAGGGTTTGATCCAGAACAAATATATATATATATATATATATATATATATATGATCATCAAAATAATCTGTACAATGCCATCATGCTCTAAGCATGGTCAAAACACTCAAAGAGCCCGGGATATACAAAAGAATGTATCATACAAAAAATCTAGGAGAGCCAAGTGGCTTCTCAATCCCTACAAGACCCCTCTGAAGGCGCACGCCCACACCTAGGACTCTGGCTACGCCGGCGCTCTGAGTGTATGGAGGGCTCAGGATCCCGAGGGGCAGCCAGCAGTCTCACCACGAGAATGGCTCCTCATTAGGTGCTCGGCCGTCCTATACCCCGCTAACTCTGTGCGGAGAGTCGATACCATCCTGGCCACATGCCAGACTGGGGCGAAGACGTCAGTATGTCTACCAGCTGCTGAAGGCTCCCCAGCATCCACGGACAGCTCTGCGCGGGTCCTCTCCATGGGGATCATCAGGGTATCAGTGCATACCCTGCGAATCAAATCTCGCCACTCATCGGCGGTCTCTGCAAACAAAGGAGAAAACAAATTAGAAACCAAACAAGAAATTAGAAATACAAGATAGCAACTAAGGAGATCCTAACTAAAAACAAACATTAAAAGGAGAGAGGGTAACTTACTCGGATCACCAGGCCTCCAGGATGGATCTATGGGATCAGCACCTACCACGGATGCCACTGCCGACTGAGGGGCTGCTCCTGTGGCTGGAGCAACGTAGCACCCCGCAACAGACTCATCCTCCCCATGGCCCTGGGAGAGTGGCTCCTCTGAAACCAGAGTCACCCTCTCTGCACTCTGCTCGGCCCTCTCTGCCTGCATGATATCCTGGGTGTCATGCCACTCAGGATCACTGTCCTCGGTCTCCTCCTCTGTCTCTCCCCCTGTAAACTCCTCAGACTAGGAGTCTACCTCAATGGGGTCATCGCTACTATGGGCAGGACCTGCAGCAATCTAAAGCAAGGGTGCTTGAGGTGCACTGGCTCTCCCTCTGGCACGTACTATCCTCCTAGGTGTAACATGAATGCTAGGAGTAACCACTGTCCAACCCCGGCCTCTAGGCCCCCCTCTGGCCTCTCGGACTGATCTGTATACTGGCGCTACTGGGGGAAGCATACCCATGTATGGTAGGCCAAACTGCTGAGGAACTCGGCCAAAGGGGTGCATCTCCACTCGCCCCACTCTATCAATAAGCTGCCCTGTGGTGGAGCAGGAGATCAAAGTAAGAGCCTCCTCACCCCATATACCTGCCATAGTCTGGTATGGTGTGGCCTCCATGTCGGCAGTAGTCAGGGAAGCAACTGGCTGATGAGGTGCTCTAAGCACCGACATGTCTGTCCATCTGGCTTCCCTCACAGCTCCGGGATCTGCCACCTCTACACCTCTGCCGTAGGGGATGAAGTGCTCATAGACCCAACTCATGACTAGGGTCGGGTGGCTCAAGGACTGCCCCTGTAAACGGACTACCCTGTATAAGTCATGGTAGGTGGTCCCAAGAATGTCTGCTCCCCAGGCATATATCCGACCGTGTCCCTCTATCTGTGCAATAATGGGGGACCAGCAGTATAATAATGTATCTCCTCCCTTGTCCCCGATCAGTCTCGAGGCAAGGATCCCCATGATGGCCTGGCGAAGTAAGGGGATGGGCAAAAGTAGGAATGGATCGAACTCTAACCCCCTTCTTCGACCCCGTGGAGATGACTGCATCTCCCATATATGTAGCCCACTGTGCTAATCTGGCCCGTGAACCTGCTGTCTCTAGGGTGAGTCATCTCCCAATAATCGGGACCCCCAGAATGCGATAGACATCCTCCAATGTAATAGTCCACTCACCGCGGACCCCTGGCAATCGGAAGGTGTTCCGATCTGCATCCCAGTATGAGAACAAGTCACAAAGGATGTGACTAGATGGTGTAACATGGGGCACGCGTGAAATGCGTAGTATCCCAGCCCGCTGAAGAGTGTCCTCCTCATCCTGTGAGAGGGCATCTAGTACCCCTGGGAGCCAATCACACTCCCTCTCTCTACTCCACCGGATATACTCCTCTCTCGCCTGCATACACCCAAAAACACACAAAACAGAGCAAGTTAGCATCCAAGTAATACTGGAAAAATCATGAAAACACGTAGAAATGCTAGAAAAGCAAAAACAATTTCAAACAGATGATCCTTTTGCATTCTGTGCAAAACCGCCGCCCTGAGCAGAGAGGCGGTTTTGTAACCACGCCTTAAGGGCGTGCGGTCGTGTAACCGCCACCTTAACCGGGCGGCGGTCATGTAACCGCCACCCTGGGCAGGGCGGCGGTCGTGGTCCGAAAACCCACGCGGGTTTTTAAACTTAAAAAGCCTAAAAAGTGCAAAAAAAGACCATTTTACCTAAAAACAAAGCCTACCCAGTAGGCGCCCCCCCTAGGTGGACCTTTTAACACTAACATTTTCAAAAATTACCCCCCCATGACAAAGTATTTAGCATTTCAAATTTAAGGGGGTAAAAAGGATAAATTGAAGAAAACTAACCTGTGATCTCACGGGTCGATGTTCCGCACGTGGAGGCATGATCGCTATCTCGTCACGGACGTTTTGACTCTACTCACGCAAGAAACCGTCACCGTGGGTCCCAGAGCTCAAAATCAATCAAATCAACTCGCACAAATGAATAGGAAAATGGGCCCACTTTCATATATATAGCGCCCTGATTCGTTTTAAATGACTTTTTCACAGGTTTGGAGCACCGACGGAGGTAAGTTCCTATCCCCGCACAAATGGTACGTTCTCATTCCCTATTATTTTAGCGTTTATTTTTCAAACTATTGTGTCTATCTGCACTTGAGTTCTCTTTTCATTTTGCAGGTAGCGGGAATTTTGGACGGCGTCATTTCAACACACGGATGTATCAGGTATAACTTCTAACTTCCCATTTCGGGACCGCCATACTCGGACCCACCGTTTTACGCCTCTTCATGGCTAAAACGCTTCTCCGAGGGGGCAATATGTACGTACCCAAAATTGTAAGGTACTGTACTGCCAGAACAACGTGACACGTGCCCCAATGATGATACAGGTCTCCTCGCAAGGTGTTCGGGATCCAGAAAAGATCTCCAAGTGTGCGTTAACATCCCGCATGCCCCACTTAGCCCCCGCGTGCTTTGTTTTTCCCTTTTCCTCTCTTTTCTTGGCCTTTTTCTCTTCAGTGACGAAACCGCCGCCCTGCCTGGGCGGCGGTCTCGTGACCGCCGCCCTGAACAGGGCGGCGGTCCTGTAACCGCCGCCCTGCTCAGGGCGGCGGTCCTTTACGCATTTTCCAGAAAGCTCTTTTAACACGACTCACGTAATTTCAACATTTTACCAGCTTTCTTTCACCGCCATAAGCTTGCATTTATGATTCTGGTTCCCTGGAATAGTGTTTTGCCATTGTTTATAGTTTAAGAGTTCTATTTGGCTTTTACCTTGGGTAAATGCAAATGCTATAAATAGATGGCTTGTGCTCAAGCAAATGGCCCCTCAAAATTTGCCTCTGATTTCTCTTTGCAATAGATTTAGTTTTCATTTTTCTTAGAATGCTTAGTTTCTTTCATTGCATGCTTAGTTAGCATTGTTTTACTGTTAGTAAGCCACATATCCATCTTGTGCAAGTACTGCTGTTATTTTATCCAATCCATTGGAATAAAATAGTCTGTTTACCAATAGGAAGCCATTAAAGTTGCAGGTTTTGTTCTTCAAACAGGATAGTTTCAGGTTCTGGACGCTTTATGTTGCATGACTCGCAATAGATCCCGCTAGGAATTGCATAAGCCAAGCTCTGTACTCTTGCGCTATCCCTCTCCTACTCGCATTGTATTCAGTCTGTATTCTGAGCTGCCTTTATCCCAATATCTACTTCTGTTGATGCTAGCATTACACGCTTTTCTGGATCCACGTGAACACGAAGGAACGAGGAGATCACACTGAGGGGACAAGATCACACACACCATCGGATTCGCCACTGTTCTGCAGAATCCAGGTTCTAGCTTTCAAAGTTCTAGTTAGAATCATATCAAATAGAGTAGTTAATTGCTTTATTTCAGTTAATTCTACTCTCGATATTGCCAGGGAAGCTGTGGGGATTGATAGTTTCTGAGAAACTATGATTCACTCCTCACTTCTGAGGTAGGATCGAGAGTCTTGCAAATAGATTAGATAAGTTATTTCATTGTTTAGAATAGATCTACAAATTACACAGACAAATAGCTACACTCGGTTATTTTGTTTGTTTTAAGTTATTATCTTAGCTGTCAATTCTAGATATTTTAATAACTGCTTTCTTAAATTTATAAAGTTCATCAGAAAACACAAAAAAAATAGAGAAATCATATATGTTATAGATATACTTCACATAGTTAAATTTCATTTTGTTGTAGTCCGTTTTATTTGTTGCTTTTGTATGACAATCACGGGACCTAGAGAGCCCAGGGAATACGTATTCGAGCCAATCGTGCCTCAGCCCAATCTCATCACAGCAATAACTGATATAGATCAAAATCTTAGGATCCAAGTCTTCCGAACAACGGTAAGCTTGCAACAAATCAATTCCCAGTTGAGCGGGTTAAGCATAGAAGACGACCAAGCACACACGTTTTGGTCAAATCAACCAAACTACAGATTACCCTAGGCAACATTCATATGACTGTAGAAGGGCTTGAAAGAGAACAAACATTTGGTTGTGATCCTTTGGTCCCACAGCCAGATGCAGGAGACACTCTCACAGATATAGATACCAGCCTAAGAATTCAGGTTGCAAGAACACCTGTGAGGCACTCTGAGAAGATCACACAGTTAGTTTTGAATATAGAGGCTGAGAAAGCATACGATTACTGGGTGTTAGGGATTAGGAACTAATTCTACGCATGACCATAACAGGACCACAACAACCAAGAGTCTACGGTTGTGATCCACAAATCCCGCAACCCAACGAATCCATAAGTCAATCAGACATAGACACTGGCCTACGCACACTAGTATTCAGATCTACTCCACTTCCACCTATCATCATCGAACAGTTATCCTTACTAGATACATAGCAGCTAACAAAGCTAGAGAGTTCTGGACTAGGCCAGAGAATCGTCCATAGAGTCGACTATATTTACCATCCACCATATGACCTTATCTGGAGACATACACGAAACTATCCCAGGTCATTTTCCACGTATTCCACAACCCATAGATCGAATCATGCCAGAGCTCGATATTGATTGGAGCCTTCGAGCAGTCATCCTTGCCGATCGATCTATCACACCAGTTCAGGTTAGGAGGGCCTTCTTTGCCTTAGATTCGCAAATTCCACTAGTGCGTATTGAAGACATTAGATTGCCTAACTAGTTTGTCTGCATCCCATACATATTCCATCCCCACCGGCTGTCTCGGCACGACCTCGGGAGGTCGGGTAGAGAATCCTTTTTCGTAATATTTGCTAAAGGAATATCTTCATATGCCCCTATAAATTTCCCTGATTGTTTCTTCATTCTGAAAGAGATCAATCGGTATGAGTTGTTTATCGACCACTAGGGGTTGATTGGAAGAAAGAGATTCAGTTGGTGTGGAAGACTTAGAAGATGTTTTATTTTATGATTGATAGAAGAAGATGATGTGGGGGATGAAGAAGATGTGTAGCTAGATGTCTCAAGAGTAGAAGAAGGTGGTGTGGACCTAAAGGCTATATGATGGTATATCATCTGTAAACTAGTAGGATTAAGTCCAAAGTCTGTAGATTGTTTCACACATGGGTCAATTTAGATGTTTGACTCGAAGGACTTTGAGTCACATGAATCTTCAAAGAAGGAAGACTTATTGGGGGTGATTGATGAAGAAGGTCCTGTGAAGAAGGGGAGGACCGTGATTCAAGAATCACAACAAGATGAATAATAACAAGGGTTCTATAAAGAAAGAGAGGACCGTGATTCAAGAATTGTATTAGATGTTTGATTGGAGGGATTTGGAGTCGCACATATCTTCAAAGGAAGAAGAAATCATTGAGACCAAGACTGATAAAAGGGGTCCTGCGAAGAAAGGGAGGACCGCAACATAGGATTCATATTAAATGTATGATGAAGAGGTTCCTATCGAAGATAGGGAGGACCATGACATAGGAGTCACATTAGATGACTTAGGATTCGAATTAGATGAATCTCAAATAGTAGTTTGGATGCCTAATTATGAATCAAAATAATAGTTTGGATCTGAAATATTTTGGATCTGAACCCTTTGAAGATCAGAGGAAATATTTAGATTGGAATCCTCAGAAGAAGAGGAAATGTTTGGATTAGAATTAGAAGAAGAGTGGGGGTCAACTCAAATAATAATTTGGATCAGAAGCGTCTAAATCATACCACCGACTATGAGATGAAGGTGGGGAATGAGTTACCTATAATGGGTTGTCTAGCACGAAGAACCAAATGAGGTTTAGTTGTAATGGTGAATCTATTTTGATTTGACATTGCTAAACCTAGGTTCTGTATTGACTTGTAAGTATGGGGAACCGTGTGATAGTCAGTCATTTTTGGTGTCACTATTTAAGCAAAAATTTCTAGATTTAGACAGTGTGATACCAACTCCTTCAAAGGGAACAAAGTGACATGTCAATTTAGGGAAGCATAATGACAACCAGCTAGACATTTCGTAAGTATTGATATGTGTGTGTGATTTTCCAAAGAAGGTCTAAGGAAAATAGACATCGTGATGATGTAATATTGATGAGATAAAAAGGGATTGATCCTAGAAAATAAGTTTTCTAAATGAATAATCACAAGGAAAAATTATGTAAGTGTGAAACACAAATCCAATCAACAAGGAAATACACCATATGAAAATGTGTGTGTAAAGTGAGTTTGATGCAAAGATGATCAACACAATGTCAATATTTACGTCAAGCTCAAAATGAACAAGGTGTAAATATTAACAAAGGTTAGATGTGACTCCCAATCAAAGGATACCATGAAAGGTTTAAATTCCAACAAGTCCTAAATGTTAAAGGGTGAGGATTACAAACGTAAGCCATGTAACCACACCAATTGGACACGTCTAATCAAGCTTCATGGAGAAGTGAGATATTAGTGTCAAAGTGGTATCAAAATATGATGTACAAAATAAAGTAAGTGACACCACTTCAATGATTTTGGACAATGTTTGAAGTCAAAACTAAGTCAAAAGTATACTGAGGATGTGTTAAAATGTGTTGCAGCATAACACCACAATGTGGACACTTAGATCATGTTTAGTGAAAAACATGACATAAGTATCTTAATTGTGTTGAGACAATGCAAACAAGGTAACACATCAAAGGGAGATAAAATGATGAATCAATCCTAACTATGATGATGATGTTGAAATCAAGATCAAGTGGCCATCAAGTGATATAAGGATGCATCAACACACTTTAGAATGTTTAACAACTCAGCCGTAAACATGGATGAGCGTAAACAGACAAAAAAGTGGTGAACACTATCAATGACAACACTCCTGAAAGATGCCAGTTGTTATGGATTTTCCCCAAAGTGGAAACTTAGAATCAGCAAAGGGTCTAGGATCAAATGGCCGGTAAAAATCTGTGGAAATGCAACATAAAGAAAATGTGTAGGGTCATACTCAAAACCTTTTTACCTCATCTAAGGTTATAATAAGCTACGCTCCCAGGAAACGTTGTCCAATTTCCCCATGACCCCTAAAAGGAATTAGTTGATTTCGGTGGCGCAAATTATGTCTTGGAGAGGTCTCTAAAACCTGACATCCAAAGGAAATCGGGTCTTTGTGAGGTCCAAGCAACGTGGAGAAAAGGTTAAAGAAGCATGTCAGAAGGTCCTAAAGAAAAACCTGACATCAAAGGAAATATCTCAGGTTTCGGGTTTCGAGAAACATGATGACATGAAAGCATGCAAATTGCAAAAATGTCCCGATGCTTGAGGAGTTCTTACGCAAACCCGACCTTTTCAAAGAACATGTGGGAACTAATTGCAAAATCCGACGCACAGTACAAATCTAGGTTTTCTTGGATTGAACAGGACAAGCATGGGGTGAAAACATGTTTCAAGGCATCCTTCAAACCCGATGCAAATGCAAAGGAGAAACTTTCCTAGTGTGCAGTCCGACTGGAAGACTCTACCCTGACAAGTGGGGAATATTCAGGGGTTCATGCCATAAACTTTTCACAGGGAGCTTGGAATTCATGCCAAGGTTGGACTTTTTGGAAAGCTCTCGGGACATCCTCTACCCAACTACGACTAGATATATTTAATTGGGTGAGAAAAAAAAAAAAATTCTTAAAAATGCAAAATACACTTCGCCACTGTTTTTGGGTTCGCCCTGAGATTCTCACCTACCAGTCATAATGAGATGAAGTTAAATGCAGTCTTGGAGGTGGTTGGGGTAGAATTTGGAATTCCTCTCTCTTCCCTAAAAATCTCATTCTTCCTATAAATTGCACAAGGAGGGGCTTCTAAGAAAGGTTGGACATTTAGCTTGTTTGCTCCCTCCCTTATTCCTAAGCTTTGGCAGGTGAATTTGTGGAGTTCAAACCTCCCATATAAAATTGTAATGCCACTTTTTACCTCTTGGCATGCCCAATAGCGTATTATATCAACCTTTGGAGCAAATATATGTTCTGTCTGTGGATTTTCTCAACCCTCTCATCGTGTTCATTTGCAAGTCCTCTTGATCTTTTGCTGCAAATTTGGTTTATCTGTGCATGATCTTGCATTGCATCTTGTGGTCTGTGTTTGCATTGGCAAACGGGTGTCTTCATTCCTCGGTGCATCACCTTTGTTAGTTTAGGTTTATTTTTATGCATCTTCTTAGTCCCTATCTCCTTGGAAAGTTAGATTAGGTTTTTGAGTAAACCCTACTGTTGTATTTAATTACCCAGTGCATCTGAACAGAGGAATAAGGAACCGGCCTTCATCCGGAGAGCTTTTTGATTTCGATATAGGTCCCACACTTGGGAAAAGCGTCCAACGTGATTATGCAATCGAATCACTAAGATATATCAACCCATTGAAGTTACAGATGTCCCAGGGGTGTTGTGTTTACACTAACAATCCAAGGGCAGACATGGATGGGAAAAAATAAAAAGGTGATAGATCAAATCTGCTTGAGAAATGAACTAATTGAGTTACTAGGTAATCTCAAAGCTTTACATCATTTTCATGAAGGCAATTCCAAGGTTTCTAAAGAAAGTGAAGGAACTTGTGCAGAAGTCCAATGGGGGTGAAAAAAAGTGTTAGATCAACTTAAGTAGAGTCTTTTTATTACCCTAGGGTCAAAGAAAAATTTCTAAGCCAAACAATGTTATTCACCTTTCATGGTGATTATGGATTCAAACATCAGACACCCCTATTCTAATTCACTCCATCAAAGTGGACCTCACTGGAGCCAAAGTGATATGGCCTCCTTATGTAATAGACTTGTCAACTAGGTGTTACAAAGCTGTCTAAGAGTGGGCATGATTTACCTAAAAAGTCACACTGACTAAATTGGGAGTATCTTAGCTTTGCACCCTTTCAAGTACAATGGGAACTAATTACATCCATCATGTCACTCTTACATAAGGTCACGGCTATAGAAAACTTTAGATTAGCCTATGTTAACTCACAAGAAAAACTAGTCAAGTAGTATGGTATTAGCGAAGCATATACCATCACACTCGATTTCATCCACAAGGTTCTCCTCTTGTGTAGACTACATCTAACTTCCTGGTACTTGAGGATACTTATATGACCCCACTGTTGTAGCTTGAGGTGTCTATGCAAAGGGGTTATGTTCCAGATGATTAGGGAGAGGGACCTACCCTTTTTCTGAAACCTGCAATACACATGTTTTGAATATGGTCTCTTGATTTTTATCTTCTTCCATTTTGATTTGGTTTCAAGTTTGCACATGCATTTGGCAACCTACATGAAAACATGTATTAGTAGCTTTTTTGTGTTTTTTTCGATGTCCACCTTTCTTTGACAAGTGATTTTTTTGGTTCTGCAGATAACGGAGTAGTAATTTTCCATTTAAAAAGACTAAAGAGGATAAAACATCATTTTTTGATTCTCAAGATCATCTTCTAAGATGTAAGATAAGAGCATACACAATGTCAAATCCAGCTATGAAATAAAATATGGAAAACTCTTAGTTCAAATGAAATATTTTTTCTTAGCAGTTAACAAACTTTTTTCATTCTAATAAGTAATAAACATTTTTCAAAACAAAAAAGAGACATAGAAATTGAGACTTTCTGATTCCCAAGATCACCTAAAAGGTGTGATGGAAGAGCATACACACTCTAATATCATTGATTAAACATGAAATTTGTTCATTAACCTTTTAAATGCAAGTCAAATCACCATCAAACATGTAAAAAACCCTACAAAATAGAAGTTAGATTCAAAATAAAACTTGCAAGGTGTTAGAACATCAAAGATGAAATTTTCCAAAGCATTTAGACATGGATCGAAAATGATTATTTACCTAATAATGAAAACCTTAAATTTTTTGTGTAAGCTTCAAAACCCCTAATTTATGATTCCATTGTGTAGTTCTCTTCAATACCTTTCCACCACATGCTAAAATGGAGTCGTTTCGAGCTTGGGAGCAAAAGTTACTGGCCTCCGGAAAGATTGCTAATGATGTTTGCACTAAGGTTTGGTGTCACGTGTGCAACTCCATGGTTTGGGTGTACATGTGCCATAGTTTGGGTGTGTGCACTCCATTGTTAGTGTACTTGCATGCCTCTGTCAAAAAATGATACTCAAAGTTGTACTTGCGTGCATAGAATGGTATGTGCGCAACTCCCTTTCCTATGGGTGGCCAAAAAACACATTCCTTCTGGAGTTTTCAAAAATAATCTCAAAAATATCAAAATTTTATCAATTTGGTTCAATTTTGGCAGCACTTCACTTCCTTTGATCCTGCAAAGAGCACAAATTATAAGACAATCCTAGCTAAACTAGCTAAGAAACTTGATATTTATCCATTAATACAAGAAAGGTTAGTGAAATTAAAAAATTGAAACTAATCTAAAAGTAACTTTCAAAAACTAATCTAGAAATCTTGAAACTAATCTAGAAACATTGAAACTAAAAAAATTAGAAACTAAAATAAAAGCTTCAAAATACACTCCATTAATGGAGGATGGACTAAGTGTCCCTCCGGGCATGCTAAATGTTATGCAATGGAAAGTTGCATATAGTTATAATTATGAGTGTAAACAAGAGCCTAGCAAAGTTGTTCCATTCAACTAAACCTATCCATAAACATTTAGATTAGAGTTCTAAACAAGATGAAATCTTATAAAAATAATTAGCATTATAAGACATTTGACATAAAACATCAAAACTTACTAGACATTATACTCTCTAACTACTCTATGATTAGCTTAATTAAAATTGAATCTAGTTAGATTCTAAGCAATCAAATTATGTGTTGTTTATTCTTCAAACGATAGTGAAGAGGTATCTCTCCAAGTTGGCTACAAGGACAAGTTAGATACCGTTCCCTTACTAACTACTATTTGGAAGTGGATGGATGTAAGATGGAGGAGCTTCAGCAATGTGAGGATATGCGCCAAGATGCGCAAATGTTCTATAGCTTACTATCAAAAATGATTTCTAATGCCAATATCTCAAAATGTGAGAGAGATTTTGTTATGTAAACAAGGCAACAAAGTCTTTGTGTAAAGATTGTTGGTTGAGATGGATGGCTTATGACCCTTATATTTATATTTTTTCACTTGGGAGAGTTTGGAATTTGGGTGCATGTGGGACTAAATCTCAAAAAACACTTTTAGATTAGATTAGGATAAACATGCTTTAGGATTAGTTAATCTTGGACCATTAGGCTAGTTAAACTAGGATTAGGCAAGTGATTAGAGACTCAATGAGAGTTGGGATTAGGTATTAGATAACCAATTGTGACTAGATAGATATCCTACGAAGCCAATAGAAGTGGTCTAGAGAGAACTAGGGAGCACTTTTGAATGGTCATAAAGGAGGAATGTTTAGCTAATAAGAGAGATATTAGCCTAATAAGCTGATTATAAGCAGATGAATACATTACTTAAGAATGTGTCATAAATGGGGCATCGAAGAATGGAGCGAAGAATGGGTTCGAATTAATGAAGTGTCGTCAATTGGTTGCCATTGGAGGAAATGCTAAGTGATATTAGCTGAGGAATTTCCTTTTTCTTCCTATCCATATCTACAACCATATTTGAGGAGACGTAAATGACGTCACTTCAAAGAAACCTCATCCTAAAGCATGCAGACAAGTAGATTAATTCTCTGAGTGATAGAAAGTATTTATGAGTATTCTGGGTCAAGGTATGCCCCAGCGATTGTCCTATGGAGTGAGTAGAAGAACACAATTTTACGATGATGGAAAAGCATACACCTGGAAAGCCTAAAGATTTATAATTTTTACTTTGTAGAAGAATCATCCACAAGTATGTTTGTAGCCTTCACATCTTTGTGGAATATAGGTTGTTTTTGCTCACGAAGAGGGAATGCTAAGGCTTGAGACAGTCCATCCAATTCAGTGTTTTAAATGAGTATCCCATTTTTCAGGCCTATTCCCTAATGATCTTCATCATCAGTCCTTATGGAGAATGATCGACCAAAAGTGTACCATTTTTGCACATGATTCGCCATATACGAAGTAGATTTTTTATTATCTAGAGACGCGCAACTCCATAGCAGATGTACCATATTCAATGGGCGGTATAGGAGATGGCATAATCTATACCGAACTCCATTTGTATTGATACAACACATGTTATGCAATACGTGTTACTTAGATTTTCCTACTCACAACACCTAACTGCAAAAACATAGTGCCAGGCTATGCGTCATCAAACTATCCAAGTTGTTCAACCGATTTTCAGATAAACGGTCGATGAGTTAGATGACGGTCACCCCCTACTGAAGGATAGATTCCTAGGACTGAATCAATGGGGGACACTTTGGTCTTAGTGAGGGAGGAATGTGCACTACGTATAATATTTACTCGGCAGGAGGGCAGATGATTTTTTTTCCAAAATAAATATAGGAGAAACACATATATGACCAAATAACAGGAGCCATACATATTCAAAAAGAAGACTACATCAGTAAACACATCACAAATAATAATGATATTTACGTTGGCCTGTTTGTGGAAGATCTAACTAAGAATTAAATCCATTGAAGTATGTGTTCAAGGGAAAAATACTACTTATACAACCAAGAAATAATAATGAAAAGATATGGATGGGGAGAGAATATGGGGATATTTTCCTTCAACAAGAAGGAAATGGTGTAATTAAAAAGCCAAGAGTTCAATATTGGAAACTTGTAGGGAGATGAGAAGGTACACCATTGTATAGGAATTTTTTAAAGCCAAATAAAAATTGGACCATTTCAAATGAACATAAAGCAGATATCAATGTGGATAACATCATCTGGGCATGAACACCAATTTTTTTTGTAAAGTGGATCCATAAAGATACTCGATAAAGGACATGTGGCCATTAAATCATACATTGAACTACTTGAAAAGGACTTGGAGAAACTATTGAAGTTCAAAAATTTGTATGTGAAAACATCTTCTCCCGGGATGTGGGGTTTTTAAAAAAATATTTTCTAAACCTGTTGGTCCGAAAATCTATCGGGTGTGCAGATCTATGGATAGATAGGCCAACAGTGTGCAAGACATAGCCCCTCTTTGATACAACAAAGTCAAATTGGTTTATTGCTATTCTACCAGTTGGAATCTGTGCAAGTCTTACAGTATTCTACCTTCAGGGGGGTTTTGGGATCTCATCCTGGTAGAATTAGTTTCGACGAAGAACATAAAGGAATGAAGGAAGGAATAGAAGAAATATGGATCTGAAGCGAGAAAAGAAATGAATTCCAAAGTAGAAAGGTCAGAGGGTTTATGCTTTGGGCCGGTAGTAAATAGAGCTAAACTTACTCACATAAACAAACACAGCAATATTGATAAACAAATGACAAAAGCATAGGTGAATCCAATAGAATAAGCTTCTAGATCTAACTTAAGAAAGATCTAAAACATAACATAGGAATTCAACACAAAGTCTCAATTTTTTGTATTAATATTTGTTCTGTTACAAGAAATCTCAAATTCTTTCTCTCCTCACTTCTATTTTTCATACAAATTTTCTCCCCCTTGAATACTACAAGTATCCAAGTATTTATAGAAGGAGAAGGAGAAAGAAGACAAAAAGGAGCCAACCCCTATTTACAAAATATTTAAAAGTCAAATTTTGAATTTGGGGAAATTTTGTGGATGACAACATCCCATGGTGCAACATGGATGATGTCATCATTTGTGCCAACATACTTTTAAATACTTTTACAAAAATGGGATTTATCCCAAGAGGAAGGAGCCTATTCATCATCATCCCTTGGCTTGAAAGGAGTGTCTTGCTTCTACTCAGGAGAGGTAATGTGAAAATAATCTCAATACTCCATGAACTTACTAACCATGACTTAAAGTTTATCCTGAGGGGGACCCTTGGTGTTATCCCCAATGACTTCAGAAGTTTCTCATTCATCTCTGAGTCTTTTAGGGAGTTTGAAGTATTTGTTTCCTGCCTCCATTAGGTATCCAACAAAGTCATGGTAGACCACAAGGTTGTTGATAGATTCTACATCAAAAGTGGCCTCTGACGCTAAAACCTGTGATGTAATTCCGTTGAAAAGATGAATAGTATCATCTTCCTTCCTCAAGGCGTATGCTGCACTGAGCAATCCTGAAGACATTCTTAAGATGATCTTCTCCATTTGATGCATGGCATCTAGGGATTCCTCCTTGATTTTGTCTATCTTTTCCAAGACAAACTCCATTTGGTCAACCTAATAGTCTAAAGCAACAAGGACTTTGTTGGGTGCTTGCAGGTGATCAAAGACACCAAATTTCACCAAGTCATCAACTGGGTAGTCGAGCATCTTTTGGAATGTCTCGTGTTGCAACTTGGCATGGTCTAACTCTTCAGAGATAGGTCCTGCTATTACTTGGAGCTCCTTGTTTGCTTGATCTATATTTTGATAGAGCTCTGTGAACTTTGTAATCAATTCCTCACTATCTTTGAGGATCTACTCTCTCCAGGAGGACACTGATGTACCTTGCTCACTGATCTTGGTGTACTCATTTATCTTCTCCTGACTAAGAACTTTGGGAGAGTCAGCGATAGTTATAGGAGGGGCATTTCCCATATTTTGCAGGGCTTGGAGAATATGTTTTTTTTTCACTTTTAATATTCTCTTCTCTTCCTTTGCTTCTTAAAGCTTCTTGCAAAGGGCATCCACAGCGGATAAGGCCTCTCCTTGTAGGATCTCTAATGATGTTCCCATTATGACCTGAGTCACTGTAAAATTTGTAGGAGACAAATCTTCTTTCTTCTTTGTGAGATCAGGGTACGTAATCTCCATAACCCTTTCACCTGAAGTGCTCTGAGAGAAGCGGGTTATAGCATTTTGCTTCTTAGGCCCTTTAGCCGGAATAACAGAGAAGTCTATAGGTGTAATAGGGACTTTCCTATTGTGTTGGCTTAGGTGATCAGAGATCCATTCTGGACTTAGGGGAGTGGGACTAGAGGAAGAGGAGGAAACGGGGGTGGAAGAAGGAGAAACTGCAATGAACACGAGGAAATGTGTCAAGACACTTGGTGGTGGTATTGAGAAAGAGGCCAACACTCCAATGCTCACGGGGTTAGGAGTCACTGCAAGAGAGGGAACCGCGAGGGAGGAAGGGATCTGTGAGATGAGGGAAGAAATGCTGGGGGAAAGCTCCACAAGGGAAGAGAATATGGAGGAAGAGGGAGGGGGATTAGTAGAAGATGGAGGAGAAGACACAAACAAGGGAGCAGTTGGTTGAGTGATATGAGGAGGGGAAGGACGAGCAAGAGAGGAAATGGTTGATACTTCACCAGTTGTATATGTGACAACATCCTGAGTGGATGTGTCTGTTAGAGAACTGGCCGCTTCTTCTCTTCCTGGGGACACTAAGTCCACAACTTGTTCCTTGGTGGTGGAAGGAGGGCTCTCAGGAACTTCTTTCTGAGCAGTGCTTGCCTATCCTTCTTTATCCTTTCCTTTTCCCTTAGAAAAATGTTTTGGCCTAGTGGGTGCATTACCTAAGGGAGACATGGTAAAGTCTACCCCAAGGTAGATGATACCATTTTTCTTGCACCAATGCTCGGTGCACTGCAGAGTGCCCTTGACCCTTTCCTCTATAGTCTGAGGGGCCTTGTTTCTATTAATTTTGGAAAATGGCCAATTTTCCCCATCCGTGTCTAGATAAACTTGATCAACTTCTTGATCAGTTGCTTGGATATCCCTTGGGATGATAGCCACACCATATTGAATGATCTCTACCAAGGCTAGTCAGGAGTGATCCTTTTATCTGAGCTCAACTTTGTGATATAGGTCGATGTAGATATCCTCGATCTAAGGGACGTGAATTGGATCAATATTTTCACTTAGAAGACAATCACGAGCATCAAAGGTTGTGTTGTGGCAAATCAGTAGCACCCCCTAGATGTTGATCAGATTTCTAGTTTGATCATACTAGCATCCAGTGTGATTGCACAACATTGAATCCTTTCCCCAAGTGTGGGACTTGCAAAATGAGAAAGGAATCTCCAGTTTAGAGGCTGGTTCCTTAATTCCTCTAGTTAGATTTATCACTTACAAGTTGCAGAGGTCTATATTCCTAACCCTACCCTAAATTCCAAAGGAGACAGAGATAGAGAATGCAAAAAGGATAAAACTAATGCTAATAGGTGATGCACCAAAGGAGTGGTGAGCATTTTTTACTTCTGCAGATTGACACAGTCCATAAAAATGCAACAAAGAACCTCATGCACAAATTGATAATTGTAATGAAGGATCAGAAATTAACCAAACAACACAGGCAGAGGATGAAAACTAATCACAGAGGATGTATTATTATTTTAATCATCAAAATCACTTGCATTACAACACCTGAGAGGAAAAATAAAGTTACAACTCTTAGAAAAGGTCTGATATTCCACCAAAATCACTTCCAAGGTGAGAAAGGGGACCTGTAATACACAAAGAATGTTCAACCCCTTGAAAATGAGCCAAAACTAGATTTTACAGTGCAAGGGACGAGCCCAGGAGAGAGAAACATGGGAAAACATAGAAGGGATTCAACCATTGACCAAAACACTTTCAAAACAGCATGGGAATCCTTACAAACCCATCCCCTGACATTTTTAGCCATGCTGGGAGAGAATGTGAGACATTCTTCATTAAAAACGATGGTTGATACGTCATTTCTGCTCATCACCACATGCATGATACGTTTTTTGATTTTCTATCTCCAAAATCCATCAAAATGTAAAACTGAGCTCTAATAGATAATTTCACCAGCTTTCCATTGATATAAAGAATGCAAAAAACTGAGCTCTGGATCGAAAGATATGGCCATTTGAAGTTTTAGGGCAAAACAGGGCCAAATCAGGTTGGCCGGCAAAAAATTCAAATTTTTTCACCTTTTTGGTCATTTGGAAATTTTTCCAAAATTTCCCTGCACTCCACCACTCTAGCTGCCACATGGCGGCATCTCATTGGCAGTAGGCCTTTCAGGGGAAAATTTTCCCAAAAAAATCCGCCGAGCCATAACTTCAAAAATACATGGAGTTAGGAGGAAAACTTTACCTTTCTGGAAAGATGAGAAAGAGCTCTATCCAATGGTGCCATTTCCAGAAGGTTTTGAGTGCCTAAAAAGAAAAATATTATGACTGAGGCACAAAAGAGGGGAGAATTGAAGGAGTTAGCCACAAAAAATGAGCAGGGGCACATTTTGGATAACAATTTTGGCAACTCAGAGGGGTCATCTGCCTGCTGGATGAAATTACCAGTTGCCTGAAACAATCCATTGGGCATGGAGTCATTAAATTCTCTGTTTGGTACCCCAACTGACTAGAACGTTGCAAGGAGGAACATGGAATATCACCTGATGGAGCAAGGCCTGCAAACACATTCCCAGGAACAACAAGCCTGTGCTAAAGCACTTAGGGAAAGCAAAACTAACCTACAACAAAACAATGTGCACAAGCAATTGGAGGAATGAAAACCTAAGCTAATATTTACAAGGTGGAGAATTTCCCTTTAGTAGTAATGCTTTAGATGGATCCCATTGAATGGAATCTACAGTTCTTTGCCATCCAATGAAGATAATTGGAAGGCATTGCTGTCCTTACACTTTGTGACCATGTATGGGCCACTCCAAATGGCATAAAATTTTGAATGCCTTCCCGGTTTTGCTCTGTTTGCATCCCATTTTAACACTATATCTCCAACTTGGAAGGATCTATTCTTGGCGTTTCTATCAAAGGTCTTCTTTATCAAACCCTGATCCTTCTCCATTACTTGGGATGCCTGATTTCTAATTTCTTGGAGCTCCATCAATTCTGCATATCTAACCTCCATGGGCTCAAACTCCAACAACTCCAACTGTTTCATGAGTTCCAATGTTGGTAACTCAAGAGACATGCGCAAAATTGCCTCTCTCCCATAAACAAGCTTGAATGGAGAGTTACCTGTAGATCTCTTGGGAGTTATCCTATCAGCCCATAAAGCTGATTTCAATTTAGTATGCCAAGACCTCTGATTTTCATCAAGAGTCCTCCTAATGATCTTCAACAAGTTCTTGTTTGTAGACTCAGCCTAGCCATTACCCTAGGGGTAATAGTTTTATGAAGTACTTAGGTAGATCTCGTTCTTGACAATCCATTCAGTCACCTTGGACACGATGAATGCCAATGCATTATCTGATATTATTGTAGTAGGTACACCAAATCTGGTTGCTATTCCCTCATAGAAGTCTAGGATGCTAGATTCATTTGCTTCCTTGAGTGCTACTGCTTCAGTCCACTTAGTGAAGTAATCTGTGGCTGTTAAAATCCATTTGTACCCTTGGTTTGAATTGGGATTAATGACTCCAATGAAGTCTAAACCCCATTGCATGAATGGCTGGTCAAATGAAATTGGATGCAATGGAAGGGTAGCTAGCCTCTCTTTACCTATGAAGAATGCACAATTCTTACACCTCTTGATCCATGCATAACAATCATTGAAAATATTGGGCCAATAATAGTCATCCCTCATGATCTTTAGAGCTGTCACTCTTGGTGCAAAATGACCACCATCTGGTCCACCATGGAACTCTTCCAACATCCTATGAATTTGATTTGTACCAATGCATCTCAGTAGTACTCCATTCACATCTCTTTTGAACAAGACACCATCAACAAGAGCATATGGGACATCCTACAATCTGAAGTGTCTTCTTTGGGTCTTGTTCATCTCTAGAGGGCATAGGCCTGTGCTTAGGAAGTGCATTATAATTTGGCTCCAGTAAGGAGTGGGGACACCATTATTTTCCTCTAGAGTGCTTCCTTGTTCATGGCTATCTTGCAACTTCAAAACAGTCTCTTTCTCATTGCATGCTTCCTTTTTCTTGCTCAAAATCAGCTGCTCACACAGTCCTTTTCCTCTGACCAACTTGGTGAACTTGATCTCTATGTCATACTCCATGACACGAGTAATCCAACCTACTCTCTTTTCATTCAAGTATTTGTTGAGGAGGAAGTCTTTAACTCCCACATGAGAAACCAACAATTGGACCTTATTGTTTGAAACTAGATGCTTGAATTTCTTCAAGCTCCTGATTACTACAAGAACATGCTTCTCAATGAAATAATATCTCACCTCATAGTCCTCTAGGCTTTGGCTGAAGAAAGCAATTGGCTGCTCATCATTGTCCTTGTTCTGCTGTACCAAAATTGTAGAGATAGTATCATCACCCCCAAATGCATAGAGGATGAAATCCTTAGAGAAGTCCAGGTTGATGAGAGCTGGGGCTTGAGAGATGGCTTCTTTGGTTGCTTCAAAACTCTCCTTACCTTCTGCTGTCCATTTGAAAGCCATGATTTTCTTTAACATCTTGGTGATTGGCTTGACAATGGCTGCAAAATCTGGGACAAACCTTCGAATAAAATTTATTCTCCCCAAGAAACTCTAGAGGGCCTTCTTGTGGCTTGGAAATGGTAGTGCTCTTATGGCTTCAACTCTTTATGGATCAATTACTAATCCTTCTTTGGAGACAATGTGACCAAGGAGCTTTCCTTCATGAGCTAAGAAAATACATTTTTAGGATTCAAGGAGACTCCAAATCTTCTGCACCTTTGGAACACTTGTCTCAAATGAGAGAGGTGGTCTGCTGTATTTTTTGAAAAAATAGTGATATCATCAAGATATATCAGCACTATGTTGTTAATCAAACCTTTGAACACCATGTCCATTACTCTTTGGAAGGTAGCTCCGGCGTTGGACAGCCCAAATGGAATTTTCCTGTATGCATAAGTTCCCCATTTAGTTTTAAAGGCTTTCTTGAACTGATCTTCTTCCTTCACCATAATCTGATTATACCCTGAATAGCCATCAAGTAGTGAAAACCTCTCGAAACCAGCAATAACTTGTAAAATCTGCTCCATGGAAGGAAGTGGATAATGATCCTTGAGAGATGCTCTATTCAAATCTCTGAAGTCAACACACAATCTGATTTCCCCACTCTTCTTTCTGACTGGAACCAAGTTGGCAACCCAACTAGAATGCTTGATAGGGAATATGATTCTTGATTCTATCAACTTATTCAATTATTTTCTCATGAGAGGCTCCATGTGGGGGTTGAATGGCCTTTGTTTCTACCTGATGGGCTTAGTATTTGGATCCAATTCAATGGTGTGTTGAGCTAACTCGGGATTGAAACCTTTCAAATCTTCATAGCTCCAAGAAAAAACATCAGGGAATTCTTGACAATGTTGTATAAACTCATACCTTTCTTGCTCAGTTGTCATCTTGCTAACTTGGAGTGATTTTTCTTCTCCTACCGAGATGGACACTGAATCTTCCCCCTTAACTTGGATGTTTTGCTTTCTCCTTCCTAAACTGATCATTAGGATTGAAAATGGACTCCAAAGTAATAAGTCCCTTTGGTAGTTTTTTGGTTCTCAGCTGCACCACTTGGTCACCATACTGCTGCTCCAACTTTTCCTGATTTTTGGCTGAGAACTCAGCCTCTTCTTGCAAGAAATGGATGATTTGCTGATCATTTTCAAACACTTGCCAACTTACATTGTTGTCCAGCACTGAAGGCCTCACAATCACATGGATGTTTGGCTGTACCTTGTCCTTTTGAATGCTCTCCACAACATCAAAGGCTGCCCCAACTGCTGCAAGCCTGTCAGCAGCTTGGTTCTCTTTCCTAGGAATGGATTTTATGCTAAAGCCCTCAAAATCTTCAATGAGGTCCCACACCCTGTTCTTGTAGCACTTGAGTTGATTATTCTTGACAGCATGCTGCCCCTTAACTTGGTTGACAATCAACTCACTGTCACCAAAGACTTGCAAGTTCTTTATCCCTCTCTTGATTGCCCAATGCAGTCCTTGCACCAAGGCTTCATATTCAACAGTGTCGTTAGAGCATGCAAACTGAAATCTAAAAGCTGAATAATACTTAACTCCTTGAGGTGAAACCAGCATGGCTCCCCCTCCTGCACCTTGTCTACTCCTTGATCCATCAAAAAACAACTGCCATACCTCATTGTCATCCTTGTGGTCTGGCTTGGTGATGCTAGGAATAGGCTGATTTTCTTCATGCATGCAATAGACTCATAACTCAGATTCTTCTATTTCTTGATAAGGATCAAAAGCATGCACCTTGCTTGCCCATTCATCAAGAGTCAAATCTAGGATGCTTCCTACCTTGGTGTCAGCTTCATCAGTGCTTGGATAATCTTCTTGATCAAATGCTGAACAATTGGTATTGATCTGACTTGGAGTGTAAGGCTCAATGTGAAAGTTTGCAATAGGTTCAGACCTGATTGTGGCTTTGGTTCCATATCTTGTTCTGAACAACATGTGTGACCAATCAGCAGACAAGTAACCTCCAATCTTAGCTGTGAAATCCCTTGGACAAACATAGGGCAAAGAGTGGTGGAAGGTCTATTACTGAGACATCTTGCAAAACAACCACGTTGGGACAGGCATGCAAAGTAAGACTCAGGTTTTTAATCACTCCAACTATTGTTACTGCCATCCCATCCAATTGTACCACCCCTTTGGATATGGTTTCATACTGAATTCCCAACTGATCAGCTATTTGCTTGGGCATTACTGAACTACTTGCCCCGGAATCAATCATGCAATTGTGTACTTACTAATTTCCAATGATCAATGAAACATAAAATGGAGGGGGTTTCAACATTTTACCTTGTTGTCCTCCATGATTCCCCTCAGGTTGGGCTACATTTGTGAGCACCTTCTCTTGCATTTGGACTTGCTGATTTGAAGTTGACCAGTCCTTCATGGCAGCTTGTAGCAAATCTCTTTGGCCTGGGATAGATAGTGATTCCCACATTGATATGTTTACATTTGTCTTCTTCATCTGATCAATGATATTGAATGGAGATGAAGTATCCTTTTGCTTTCCCTTGGCCTGCACATTCATCCCTTGTGCATGGGCAGCAACAACTGGCATTTGAGTTGGCCTAGGAACTATTTTAGTCAATCCTTGTGTGCTTGAGATTGCATTTTGCTTGCTAATAGTTTGTGGAATGACAAGAGGTTGTGAATTTCCTAGAGCTAATGGCTGTTCTTCACCTAAATTTCTCCTCTTTGACATTGTGTTGGCTGCAACACTTTGGGAAACCGTTTGATTCATGCCACAAAAATATTCTGCTTGCCAATTTACAAGTGTGGTGTCATTTAGAGCTGATTGCTGCTGGAATGTTTCTTGTTGCTGGTCATTTCTTTGACTACCTTCACCCTCCACACCAGTTGTTGTCACCATTAATGCTTGATTCAAGGCACTGTTGAAGCACATGGACTGGTTATGAGGTTCATTGCATGGGAAACACCAATCATACTCTTGAGCCATATTGTTTTGTACTGGCACTAATGCTTTAGAGGCAGATATAGCATTGGGATTATAGGGCTGAAATGGTCTGTTGGCAGGAGGCCTTGCTTGATTTAGGTTTGTATCTGGATTGGGTGGTCTTTAGGGTTGATATGGCTACCTGTTAGGCTGAGCTTTGAGGCTGGAAGGAATCTCTAAAACCTTGAGCTTGCTACCTTTTGAGTGTAACCAGCTCATTACCTAGATTTTGCAATTGCTTCATGACTTCTTGAAGTTCATTTGAGGAACTAGAAGATGAAGTGGAAGCTTCACTTGAATTTTGACTTCTAGGAGTGGGAATAGAAGCTAAATTAGGCATTTGGCTAGTACTTTGGGCTCTCTAAACTTGGAAATAATGGCATTGGAGGCCTAGGAGCTAGCTTGCCAACTTGAATCAAACAATTTTCAGCTCTAATGGCAATGCTATAAGCAATGGGGATAGTTGTGCCTCCCATGGACTGAATTAACATATAAATATCAGAATTTAAAGCTTTAAGGTAGTAAAGAAAAGCACCTTCTGCTGTTGGCCTGAACTGCCACTGGAATTCTCTCCCAAGTCCTTTGAAATCTGAAATTAAAATCAGTCAGCTGCTCATTGGGAGCTCTTTTGATAGTTGTCAGCTGCTCCAAAAGGGACAAGTTGTCTCCCTTTTCCCCAAACTGCTCATGGAGGGCTATACATAGCTGATTCCAATTTTGAATAGAACCTGAGGCAAGACTCCTGAACCATTGCAAAGCTTTCCCTTTGAATGAAGATGCCAGCAGTTTGACAGTAACTTGCATCTCATTGATCTCATGGATTGCACAAATGTTAGCAATATCCTTAACATGATCACCAGGTGAGGTCTGATTTTCTCCAGTGAAGTATGGAATGTTCTTCAATGCTGCAACTAGGATTGGATTTTGTGCATTGAGGGCAAGTGGGCTGCTGCCAGTGAAATTGACATAGGGGTTGTTTTGTGCCATTCTGATTGGCCTTAGAACCCTTGTTGATTGAATGAAAGGCCTACCAGGTGGAGGAGTTGAGAGAGTTCTATTTGGTGGAGATGGAGACCTTTGGATTCTCCTCCCACTTTGCCTTATTCTTGGAGATAATTGTAGATATTCAAACAGTGCACCTCTTCTTCTCCATCTCTTGACCTTGTAGTGATTCTTCTCGTGAGTTTTCAGGTTGCACTGCTAAAACCAGCTGATTCTTCTTCCTTGGAGTCGCCAGATGTGCAATTTATAGCTCTTTTAAGCAAGAAACTTGCAAAAAATGCACATCAATTTTGTTGTAATGAAGATGAAGACCTCTAAGGTCCCACTAGGCGTGCCAAAACTGTTGTTGCAAATCAGCAGCACCCCCTGGATGTTGATCAGATTTCTAGTTTGATCATACTAGCATCTAGTGTGATTGCACAACATTGAATCCTTTCTCCAAGTGTGGGACTTGCAAAATGAGAAAGGAATCTCTAGTTTAGAGGCTGGTTCCTCAATTCCTCTGTTCAGATTTATCACTTACAAGTTGCAGAGGTCTATATTCCTAACCCTACCCTAAATTCCAAAGGAGACAAAGATAGAGAATGCAAAAAAGATAAAACTAATGCTAATAGGTGATGCACCAAAGGAGTGGTGAGCATTTTTTACTTCTGCAGATTGACATAATCCATAAAAATGTAACAAAGAACCTCATGCACAAATTGATAATTGTAATGAAGGATCAGAAATTAACCAAACAATACAGGCAAAGGATGAAAACTAATCACAGAGGATGTATTGTTATTTTAATCATCAAAATCACTTGCATTACAACACCTGAGAGGAAAAATAAAGTTACAACTCTTAGAAAAGGTCTGATATTCCACCAAAATCACTTCCAAGGTGAAAAAGGGGCCTGTAATACACAAAGAATGTTCCCCCTTGAAAATGAGCCGAATCTGGCTTTTACAGTGCAAGGGACGAGCCTAGGAGAGAGAAACATGGGAAAACATGGAAGGGATTCAACCATTGACCAAAATGCATTCAAAACAACATGGGCATCCTTACAGACCCATGCCCTTGACATTTTTAGCCATGCTGGGAGAGAATGCGAGCCATTCTTCATTAAAAATGGTGGTTGAAACGTCATTTCTGGCTCATCACCACGTGCCAGAGACATTTTTCAATTTTCTCTCTCCAAAATCCATCAAAATGCAAAATTGACCCTAGAATCTTGTAGATAATTTCACTAACTTTCCATTGATATAAAGAACATGAAAAACTGAGCTCTGGATCGAAAGATATGACCACTTGAAGTTTAGGGCAAAACAGGGCCAAATCGGGTTGGCGGGCAAAAAATTTGAATTTTTACACCTTTTTGGTCATTTGGAAAAAATTTCAAAATTTCCCCGCACTCTACCACTCCTAGGTGCCACGTGGTGGCATCTCTATTGGCCGCATGCCTTTCAGGGGAAAATTTCCTAGAAAAACTCCGTCGAGCCATAACTTCAAAAATACATGGAGTTAGGAGGAAAACTTTACCTTTCTGGAAATTTGAGAGAGAGCTCTATCCAATGGTGCCATTTTTAGAAGGTTTTGAGTGCCTAAAAATCAAAATATTATGACTGAGGCACAAGAGAGGTAAGAATGGAAGGAGTTAGCCACAAAAAATGAGCAGGGGCACATTTTGGATAATAGGTTGGCCATCTAGGAAATTACACCATGGAGACACATGGAGGAATTCACGCATGTTTTGGTAAACTAGGCTCCTTGAGTTTCATTTTAAATAAGCACCAGGATGACATGTGGAGGCCTCTGCTTACTTTTTATTTTCCTTATAATTTTCAACGGCCAAAGGATATTACCTTGAAGCATGACACATGGTGCCTTCTGCTAAGCTTCAAACACTTCTAGACAAAATTTGCTATGTGCCAAGACACTGTCTAGCAAGCTCCACGCTAGTTCAAGGATCAATTTTTTTGGGACCATCTCAAGGTGTGCCATGGTGACACATGGTGGGTTCTCTGAAGAAGTTCAGCATGGGTGGGATAGGCGGACCAGTCAGGGGAGATTTAGATGAATAATCCTCCTTGACATGCAAATTGTTGGTAAAAACATCAAAATGGCCCATCATGCCCGATAAATGAAAGGTCAAAGCTTGCTCCGGTCAAGAGGCAGAGGATGCGGACTAGAATGGGGGAAATCGTTGAAAAAATTTACTGAATTGGAGAAAAGTTGTTCTCCAATCTAAACTCTGGATAGTGCGGTTTCGCTGGAACCACATTGGGACACATGTCGGGCCTGTTTTTCATAGGCCAGAGCTGTGGGGAAATTTTAGAAAAATTTTCCCTTTTCCAAAAGTGAGGTGAAATGGTAGAATATCAGTACATAGGAGTTCCTTTGGGGCCTCACCAGTTAGTTGACACGTTGTTGAAGGCTGCATTTCTCAAGGGTAGATTGTGTTAGAGAAAAATGGAACTTTTTTCCATTTTTTCAAAACATTGTAAAAAGTTAGAGGAAGCCCCCGAGTCTATTTATTAAGTTTGAATCTTCCACATGGACCTGACCCAAATTCAATTGTGAAAGATCAACGGGCATCAGTTGAGAGTCTAAATATGATTTTCCCCCCATTTTACTGAGGAACATGATTAGAAGTGTGAGTCTTCATGATTTATTGGTATTTCCTACATGCCAAGCATAGAGGGGATTTAATGTTGATATCTGAGTTTGGTGGGAAGATCTGGAAGACATCTTTTTCCATTAAAATGGTCTGATTATCATGCTCGATCAGATTTTTCATTATTCTTCCCATGAGCATGCAAGGAGCTAAATGTGATAGATTAAGGGTGGAAGTGGTTGGAAAATTGAAGAAAGAGTGATCTACCAGAGGAAGGAGTTAAATGCAAGATATTCGATGAGATCTGCCCCCTCGAGCACCTAGAAATTTTTTGTAGATTTGATTATGAGAATCACGATCAAAATCATGGTGAGGACTGGTGCATTAATTTTTTTTGTCTTTTGGGGAAGAAAGGGCTCTATGTAAATGTTATAAATGGCAAAAATTTATCATGCAAATGGTTGGATGTTAGAGTGTTAGGGTTCGAGACTAACTTTTCTAGTAGAAAAGACTTGACAGAGGCTAATCATTTTGAGAAGCCATTTAAGAAACATGTGTATCTTTTTTTATATCAAATATGACCGTGTCAAGGTGGTTACGAGTGTATAGCCATTAACAAGCCTTGAGATTATTCTAGAAACTTTCCCATGCTGATAAATTTGATCAAGTATGAGTTATTCCATGTTGTCTTGAGAAAAATGTGTTCATTTTATTTTTGAATGTATGCGAGTAGTTTTTTCTTGTTTTTTGTTACAATATTGTATTAAAATCTGATTTCAATCACACAGTTCTTAATCCTTGTGATAGTTTAGTGGCATCTACAATTTCATTTCTCGGAAGAGCCTTCATCTGGGAGTGAAATAAATGATTTAAAATCACTTATTTTTATCTATTTGATAGAGATTGTCTGTAATCCTTTGGGTGTACCTTAGGCGTGATTTGGCTTAGATATTGATGCTTTGTTGGATTTTCTAACTCGAGCCTTCGTGACAGAATTTCAAATATGTATGAAAAAGTGCTAATGTGGGCCTCCATTGAAGCACATATTCTAGTTCAAGAAACATTTTAGCTATTCTGTGGAAATCTGTTGGTTTAACCTTCCATTTTGTAAGGTTCCTTAAGGATCTGGTGAATTAAGTTCACCCTGCCCCACCTCCCACAAAACTTCATTCAAAACAACCAATCCTACCTATACTACTCATGTTTTTCTTGTGTGCATAAAAATGCATAATCTTTGTTACCAAAACATGCAAAAGAAGTCAGGGTCTCAAATGTCTTTAGTAACCTTTGCCTTGTTATGGAAATATCTCCATGATCTGGAAGTGACAACTCGCGAGAGTCAGATCTGGTGTGTTAATCATATTTTCCCAAGGTCTTCTCTATAAAATTTATGCAAAGGAAGGATTTATCATTGTTTTTCAATAAACAAAGGTTACAAAATAGGTTCTCTTACCTTGGTTGAAAGGCACAACCTAAAATAGTGAGGATAGATAAAATCCTCTTGAGGGTGCTATCCATTTCTCCATATTTGAGTGCCAAAGGATCAGTTAGATCTCATCCCTGGCTAAAAAATGACTCACCATGACTAATCTATCTCTAAGTTTCTTGTCAAACCAGTGATGCTGCTCAGAATTTTGAGGGAGAATCAATTTGGATACTAATAGGAAGGAATATGCATTGCGATGAAAGCTTCTAAACAACCATCATGGAAAAAAGTGGAGAGATCAGGCCTGGAGGAGCATGTTCCCATGGAGGACCACATCTAGATACTTGGAAATGGATTTGTGGCTGCAGAAGGATGAGTTGGCACTTCCGGATGCCTATAAATACTAGCCCCTCTTTGAGACAACAAAGTGAAATTGGTTTATTGCTATTCTACCAGCAAGAATATGCACAAGTCTTACAGTATTATACGTTCAGGGGGGGTTTTGGGATCTCATCCCAGTAGAGTTAGTTCCGATGAAGAACATAAAGAAATGAATGAAGGAATGGAAGAAAGATGGATCTGAAGAGAGAAAAGAAATGAATTCCAAAGTAGAAAGGTCAGGGGGTTTATGTTTTGGGCCGGTAGTAAACAGAGCCAAACTTACTCACATAAACAAACAAAGCAATACTGATAAACAAATGACAAAAGCATAGGTGAATCCAACAGAATAAGCATGCAGATCTAACTTAAGAAAGATCTAACACATAACACAAGTAATTCAGCACAAAGTCTCAATTTTTGTATTAATATTTTGTTCTGTTACAAGAAAGCTCAAAGTCTTTCTCTCCTCACTTCTATTTTTTTCTATACAAATTTGCTCACATTGAATACTACAAGTATCCAAGTATTTATAGAAGGAGAAGGAGAAAGAAGACAAAAAGGAGCCAACAACTATTTACAAAATATCTAAAAGTCAAATGTTGACTTTAGGGCAATTTTGTGGATGACAACATCTCATGGTGCAACATGGATGATGTCATCATTTGTGCCAACATACTTTTAAATAATTTTACAAAAATGGGATTTATCCCAGGAGGAAGGAGCCTATTCATCATCATCCCTTGGCTTGAAAGGAGTGTCCTGCTTCTGCTCAGGAGAGGTAATGTGAAATTGAGCTTGATACTCCATGAACTTGTTGACCATCGCTTGAAGTTGATCCTGAGTTGGACCCTTGGTGTGATCCCCGATGAATTCGCAAGTTTCTCATTCATCTATGAGTCTTTCTGGGAGTTTGAAATATTCATTTCTTGCCTCCATCAGGTATCCAATGAAGTCACGGAAGGCCAGAAGGTTGTTGATAGATTCTATATCAAAAGTGGCCTCTGACGCTAAACCCTGCGACGTGATTTCCTTGAAAATATGAATAGTATCATCTACCTTCCTCAAGGCGTACGCTGCACCGAGCAACCCTGGAGACATTCTTAAGATGATCTGCTCCATTTGATGCATGGCATCTAGGGCTTCCTCCTTGATTTTGTCTATCTTTTCCAAGACAAACTCCATTTGGTCAACCTGATAGTCTAAAGAAGCAAGGACTTTGTTGGGTGCTCGTGGGTGATCAAAGATGCCGAATTTCACCAAGTCATTAACTGGGCAGTTGAGCATCTTCTGGAATGTCTCGTGTTGCAACCTGGCATGGTCCAACTCTTTAGAGATAGGTCCTGCTATTTCCTGGAGTTCCTTGTTAGCTTGATCTATATTTTGATAGAGCTCTGTGAACTTTGTAATCACTTCCTCACTATCTTTGAGGATCTGCTCTCTCCAGGCAGACACTACTATACCTTGCTCGCTGATCTTGGCGTACTCATTTATCTTCTCCTGACTAAGAACTTTAGGAGGGTTGGTGATAGTCATAGGAGGGGCATTGCCCATCTTTTGCAGGGCTTGGAGAAGATGCTTGTTTTGTTCTTTTAATATTCTCTTCTCTTCCTTTGCTTCTTGAAGCTTCTTGCAAAGGGCATCCACTGTGGATAAGGCCTCTCCTTGCAGGCTCTCTGATGATGTTCCCATTGTGACCTGAGTCACTGTAAAATATGTAGGAGACAAATCTTCTTTCTTCTTTGTGAGATCAGGGTACGCGATCTCCATAACCCTTTCACCTGAAGCGCTTTGAGAGAAGTGGGTTATAGCCTTTTGCTTCTTAGGCCCTTTAGCCAGAATAACAGAGAAGTCCATAGGTGCAATAGGGACTTTCCTCTTGTGTTGGCTCAGGTGTTCGGAGATCCATTCTGGACTTAAGGGAGTGGGACCAGAGGAAGAGGAGGAAACGGGGTGGAAGAAGGAGCAACTACAATGGACATGGGGAAATGTGTCGAGACACTTGGTGGCAGCATTGAAAAAGAAGCCAACACTCCAATGCTCACGGGGGTTAGGAGTCACTGTAGGAGAGGGAAACCATGGGGGTGGAAGGGATCTGTGAGATGAGGGAGGAAATGTTGGGGGACAGATCCGTGAGGGAAGAGAAGATGGAGGAAGAGGGAGGGGGAACGGTAGAAGACAGGGGGAGAAGACACAACCAAAGGAGTGGTTGGTTGAGTGACATGAGGAGGGGAAGGAGGAGCAAGAGAGGGGATGGTTGGGACCTCACCAGTTGTAGCAGTGACAACATCCTGAGTGGATGTGTCTGTTGGAGCACTAACCGCTTATTTTCTTCTTTGGGACACTAAGTCCACAACTTGCTCTTCGGTGGTGGAAGGAGGGCTCTCAGGAATTTTTCTGAGCAGTGCTTGCCTCTCCTTCTATATCTTTTCCTTTGCCTTTAGGCAAGTGTTTCGGCTTGGTGGGTGCATTACCCAAGGGAGACGTGGTAAAGTCTACCCCAAGGTAGATGATACCATTTTTCTTGCACCAATGCTCGGTGCGTTACAGAGTGCCCTTGACCCTTTCCTCAATAGTCTGAGGGGCCTTGTTTCTATCAATTTCAGCAAATGGCCAATTTTCCCCATCCGTGTCTAGATAAACCTGATCAACTTCTTGATCAGTTGCTTGGAAATCCTTTGGGATGATAGCCACACCATATTGAATGATCTCTGCCAGGGCCAGGCGGGAGTGATCCTTTCATCTGAGCTCAACTTCATGATATAGATCGATGTAGATATGTTCAATTTGAGGGATGTGAATTGGATCAATGTTTTCCCTTGGAAGGTAATCACAAGGATCAAAGGTTGGCCTTGCCAGGAAATTATGCTTCAAATTGAGCAATCCAAGCTGTGCAAACATCTCCTGGGATTTTCTCTGTGAAGTGCAGGTGTACCTGCCCACTGTGAGGGGGAATGGAGTTCCACCCTTCTTCCTTTTTAAACACTTCTCATGGTATGTGATGAGCTGTCTAGACAGCTCCAACAGGATCAGTTTGGGTCCCGCATACCTTGGCAATTTGGTGGGCTCTCCCAAGAAGTTAGCAGCTCTGAGATAGGTGAAAGTGGGGAATTGCATGAATAACACTCCCCACTTCTCTGTGGTGGTGACCACACTTTTGGTCATCTGACCATAAGTCATGTTGGGCCTCAAGAGGCAGATGATGCCATAGAAGAAGACGTCATTGATTTTACTGAATTGGGCTATGTTGTTCTCCAGTCTTAACTCTGGATAGTACTCGTATATTTTGACCTGGGGCCATACCCCATACCGATTCAATGCTGGGTAGTCCCTCTCTGAGGTAGCAGCATATACCACATAGGAGTTCATATAGAACCTCCCAGTTGTTGAAAGTTGTTGAAGCTGCTCCGAGATTGTGCTGCTGATAATCTCTCCCCATTCAAAATGTTGATCAGGAACATTTTTATTCATTGTTTCTAAATACCTGAGCATCCACTTGTGAAAGTAATGGGCATCGGGAAGCCCAAACACCCTACTTAGGAAGGTGATGGTGTCACTCAGCTCTCTGAAAAGTCACTGTGATGAATGACTTGTGGCCACCTGCTTGTCACCTTCTTATTCTTGAGGTACACCTCATTCATTAACTACATACATTTGTCTTCGTTTTCAGTCCATGTCTTCATGCAGTCCTCCTGGCTTACTGCTACAAAATGTCTGTGGTGAGGGATACCCAACATGATCTCAAAATTTCAGGATGTGAGGTTGATTATTACCTCACCCTTCTCATTTTTGACACATCTTGTGTCCTTATTGTAACAACGGCCCACCAACATCATGAACTCATTGTTGATTGCGCTCACTGGGATCCCTGCAGCAAAGTGCAGACCACTGCCAACCAATTTATCCATCCATGGGCTACCTGTGACCTTCTTGGTTCTGGCCCAGAAGTCCTCCATGTCAATGTGCCTGAGTTCTGAATCTCTGATATCAAGATCACACTCTGCAAGAGATTCAGGCATCCTGACCCTTTGGTATTTATATTTCATTTCTTCTTCTGTTAGCTTGGCTTTACCCTTGGACTTGGTTGGCTTCTTACTCGATGAAGACATGTGTGGATCTGAGTTCAGCTATTGATCTGCAAGAAGAATCAGGGAAGTCCATCACAGAAGAGCCATGTTAGCTGTTAAGTCATCCATCAAAGCTTACAGAATGAAAAGTTAGCAATTTATGAGCCTCTGGGCACAAGGCATAGCTTTACTGTAGGCTGCAGGGACTTAGAAAAGTAAGGCGCACTTTGGAAAGTGTTGCATGGGAGAAAACAGTGCCAAAAGGGTGCAGGGTGCGGAAAGGCTACACACAACATTCAGATGTTGGTGTCAAGGGATGTGCACTTGCACCATTGGAAGTATTTTTAAGTGGGGCACAGATATGATTGGTGTAGCAAGGTCCCAGGATGTGCCATTGGCATAGATGTGGTGGATGCTACATGAGAGTGAGGTGCGCCAAGTGGTTTAGTTAATGCGGCATGGGAAAGGTTTACACAACATTCAGATGTTGTTGTAGTTTCTTTGGCACCAGCGCTTGCGCTTAAGGAATTTTGCAATTTTTATAAGGCGCGGAGAAGGCTTATGCCACATGGAGGGATAGTGCACCTGTGGCATGACTGTGTTTGATGTAACAAGAATGAAACTTGCATGTCGAAAGGAAAATTAGTTGGTTGATTTGCAAATTTTTTATAATTTTCACTCTTTTGGCTCAGATTTTGATGTTTAGGAGGGAAAACCCAGCAAAGCAAGGAATAAGGGACAAAGGAGTTTGAGTTGGTTTGTGGCAGAATCTTCCAGATTTGTAGATCTGGAAGGAGGAAAAGGGTTTTAGAGTTGAGTACTTGGGTTTGCAAATGGGTTCTTCTTAGTTCATATTATCAAATCCTAATCACCTAAACCATCATAAAAACCACAACAAATCCACAAGAAGGGCAAGGGCCACTTACCAGGAATATATAATGATAAAGGAGACGATGTGGGGTCCACAAATGTGACAAATGGCAACACACGGGGCTGACAGGAATGCTGACAAGTACAGAGGAATAACTTTTTCACATTTTTTCAATTGTGAAAATGACAGGTCAGACGCGCCTATATATAGTAAAAAGTGCAATAAATGCGCCACCAACTTTTTCTATGGTGCACTTAAGTGGATGTCGACACGAAGAGATTTGTGCCATGGCGCAGCTTTGGGAGTGTCGACACTACATTTTAGTGCCCACATTTAGAGAGGCACACATTTAGAGAGTGTTGAAAAAGATGGCACTTGCACCTTTGGCGCAACATTTGAGAGGCGCAACATTTGGAGTGTTGACACTCCCTAGAATGCACCAAAGGAATAGAGGGGCACAGTTTTGGTTGATGTAACATGAATGAAAACTATGCCCAACCCAAAAAGGTTGAAAATGACCAAGTTCTAAAAACTAGATTTTCCGGAAAGGGATTTTATGCCATTCCGAATGTTAAGAGACCTCAACGGGGGACCAAAACAGAAATTTTGGTATGGTTACCTGTAAAATTGCCCTTGTCAATTTTACAGGATAACAGCTGGCTCTTTCTGGGGACTAACTTTGAGCGAAGCTTAAGGGTAGAGAATCCCAGATCTACATGTGCCTATCCATTGGGTTACAGAGTCAAAAACAAGGGTGATGAAAAAAGAAAGGAAAACACACAACCAACAGAAAGCAAACACATGACAAAAACAAACACACAACTAAAGAAACTGTACAAAGAAGAGAGCAAGCTCTACTTCCTAAATATTTTGAGATGTTGCCCGCTATAGGGAAGTGGGAGCTCAGTTCCATCCAGATATGAGAGATAGAAGTTATTCTCTCCATTGAGCTGCTTGATCTTGAAAGGCCCTCTCCAAAGAGAGTCAAATTTCCTATGCATGCCCTTTGGCTCTCTTCACTTGTCCCATAAAAGGATGAGATCTCCCACCTAGAAATCCCTCTGCTTGGCCTTTTTATCGAACAGTCTCTTGACTTGATTCTGATGTTCGGTGATCCTGTCGACCACTCTTACTCTCTTTTCTTCAAGTTCTGTTAGATACATGATCCTTTTTTCCAAGAGAATTCTGGAAAGTCTCATCTTCGATCACTCGTGCCAAGCGTAGAGCAGGGAGTTCCGTGGAAATGGGGAGCTCAGCATTGATTCCATATAACACTTGAAAAGGTGACATACCAAGAGACCTCTTTGGAGTAATACGGTCTGCCCACAAAGCATCATACAATGACTTGTGCCAGGACCACTGATTCTCATCGACCAGCTTCCGTATGATGGTCACTAGGTTCTTATTACTGGATTCTGCCTGACCATTTCCCTGGGGGTAATAATCTGAGGCATGGGCCAAGGTTATCCCGTATTCATAGCAAAAACTGATAACTTCCCATGAGGAGAAGTTGGAAGCATTATCAGCAACGATCTTGTGTGGGATGCCAAATCTCACGATGATATTTTCTTTGATGAAGTTGCAAACAACTTCAGAGGTGGCATTCTTAATAGGTATGGCCTCCACCCATTTGGTGAAGTAATCTGTTGTTGTTAGGACATAACTATGTCTGACACTTGATTGGGGATGTAGTGCTCTGATAAATTCAATTCCCCATTGCCTGAATGGTTCATCAATAATGACGGGCTTGAGGGGAAAAGTAGCCAATTTTGGTTTGCCAACAAACTGTTGGCAGAGCTCACATTTTGCTACCCAGGTGGCTGTATCCTGAAATAGTGTTGGCCAGTAGTACCTGGCCCGAATGATCTTATGTGCTATTACGGATGAGGAGAAGTGACCGCCGTAGGCCGAGTCATGAAAAATTTCAAGCAATTTGATCTGTTGTGGTTTGTCAACGCATCGCAAGAAGATGCCATCAATCCGCGCTTGTATAAACCGTCATCCCATATGACATATCTAGCTGCCCTGAGCTTTACAGTCCACTTTTCCTTTGAAGTTAGATGAGCTGGGAACTCACCATAAGTGAGAAAGAAAGTGATGTCAGAATACCATTCATCGCTAGTCACAACGAATAGAACCATAGGTATAGAATCAACTTTCTCCAACTGGCCTTGCACTCCATCGATGCAATCATCTTTCTCTTTAGGGACCTCTGAATCTTTGTTTTCAGCCATAAGCTGACATAGGCCCTTGCCTCTTACCAGCTTGGTTGGTTTTATGTCTAGATCATACTCTTGGACCTTTGCGATCCAATTCCCTCATAAGCTTCCTAACTCCTGTTGAGTTAGGATAGACTTAACTGCCGTGTCAGGAACCAGCACTACCGTATGAGAGTTTAGGATGTAGTACCAGAAGTTATTGACTACTTTGACAACTGTGAAGGCATGTTTTTCTAACTGAGACATCTTCAATTCATGAAGCTTGAGAGGGGAGCTCATGAACACGATTGGAGATTCAACATCCTCAGAGTTCTTCTACATTAAGATGGCTGATACAGTATGCGCAGATGCATAACTGTACATGATAAAATCCTTGGAGAAGTCGGGACATACCAGAACTGGTGCATGAGCAACGGATACTTTTATATCCTCGAATGATGTCTTTCCTTCTTCGCTCCACCAGAAATGTTTGTGACCCTTTCATCATATTTGATATGTGACGAGTCTTTTTAGCGAAGTCGGGAACAAAGCGTCTGAGAAAATTCACCTTTCCAAAGAAGAGTGAACATCAATCTTGCTTGTGGGTAAGGTAAGGTTATAAATAGCCTTAACCCTTTCGACATCTATCTTTGTCCCTTCTTTGCTGACAAAGTGTCCCAGCAAATTTCCTTCAGTGACCCCGAAAATAGACTTTTTTGGATTTAGGGAAATCCCGTGTTCTCGGCATCTAATCAATACTTGCTCCAAATGATCACAATGATCACTTCACTTTTTTGAGAACACAGTTAAGTCATCCAAATAAACTACAATGACCTTTCCCATCATACCTTTGAATGCAAAGTCCATTGCTCGCTGAAAGGTGGCACCAGCATTGGTCAAGCCAAAAGGCATCCTGCTGTAGGTGAATGTGCCCCAGGGAGTAGTGAATTCTGTTTTGAATTGGTCTTCAGGTGAGACCTCAATCTGATTATAGCCTGAAAAACCATCAAGCATGGACAACATCTCTGAACCAGTTACTGCCTGCAGAACTTGATCCATTATGGGGAGCGGGTAATTGTCCTTCAAGGATGCCTGATTCAGATTGTGAAAATCTACGCATATGCGTATCTCACCATTCTTCTTTCGTACGGGCACGATGTTCATGACCCAGGTACTGTGATGGATAGGAAAGATGATTCTCGCATCTAGCATTTTCTATATTTCCACCTGGATGGTACCCGAGATCTTGGGATTGTAATGCCTCTGTTTCTGGCGAAAGGGTTTGACATCATCCTTTAATGGGATGTCATGTTGAACGTCCTTAGGCTTGAAAGACTTTAGATCAGCATAAGACCATGCCAATACGTCCATATATTTCTTCAGCAAATTTGACAAACTTCCACTTTTCTTCGGGTGTACAACATTTCCCAATGTTCACAAACTGTGGATGTTCTACAGTACCCAGGTTGACAGATTCGGTCTCTGGAGAGGAGTTAGGATCATCTTGTCACTTCTTCTTGACAAAATGATCATGTTTGTCAAACAATCGTTCCAGAGTGACTAAGCCTTTCAGAATTTTATTTCCCTTGAGCTGACATATGCCATCACCTTCTTTTGATTCGTTTGCTTGACCAGTGACAGATTCATGGCATGCAGAAGTAGATCCTTCAAAATGAAGCTCATTGAAGTTATCATCTTTTTCTAGAAAAGCAACAAGTTGATTGTCATCGTTGAATACCTGCCAGTGCTGAGAATTGTCTGGCACACTTGGGTGAAAGACTACCTCAATGGTATATGTGTCTATTTTCAACCCTGGGTGAGGGAGCATAAGAGATGCTGAGATGGCCAATGAATCGGCCATGTCATTTTGAGCTCTTGGAATGGATTTTATTGAGAAAGCATCAAATTCCTCAATGTTGTCCCATACTGCATTGCGGTAGTGCCTGAGTCTGTCATTCTTCACTTGGTACACCCCTTTTATCTGGTTGACAATCAGTTCGGTGTCATGCTATGCTTTTAGATTCTTGATTCCTCTTTCCTTTGTAGCTTGCATGCCAAGTAACAAAGATTCATACTCAGTATTGTTTGTATTGAAAAACTACAATTTGAAAGAAAGAGGGAAAATCTCTTCTTCAGGAGATATCAGGACAACTCCAGCACCACATCCACTTGTTGCACAACTGCCATCAAACTGCAGTGTCCATATCTTGTTAAGGTCCTCCTCCTGGATGAGAATCCATTCTATCAGACTCAGTGGATAAGAAGTAGTTCCCCATCCCTGATGATTCGAAGAGAATTTGGGCTTTGGGGTCGTCAGAGTTGGTGACCAGGTACTTCTTTTGTGATTCAGGCTCTAATGTCTGCATTACACCCTTGACAAGGATTCTGGCTTTGGACCAGTCCATATGAATCTCTCCATCGAATTCTCTGTAAAAGCTTCTCCTAGTAGAATTCCATATGCTACTGGGATATCAGCAACGAGGATGGTCATCTTTACCCTTTTCTCTGGGAACACTACAAATGCGAACTGTGCATCTTTGATCTGACCAATTAATGGAACCTGTTTGGTTTCCATGGAGTAACATCTACCGAAAGGCTTGGTAAGGGTGAGGCCTAAAGCATGAGTGACCTTTACTGGCATGACATTATCAAAAGCCCCAGAATCAATTATGCAGTTGCTTAGTTTGTGACCATTGATTAGGAGGGAGAGATAAAAAGGTTCAATTTTTCCTGATGCGGAAGTCGAGGAAACATTTATGCGAGATGCAGGAGGAGTGGAAAGGATTCCTTTCAGGGAGACAGGAGAGGGGATGGCAGCTTGGCTTTGGATATATTCAGTCAATCTTATAAGCTGCTCAGTGTTAGACTGAAGATATTCAGCCTCAGACATTTGAATCTTGTTTGTTTTAGCGTGATCGACTATGTCGAATGTGACCAAGGGTTGCATTGATGAAGGAATGAGTCCCTCGTTTCACGATGGTAGGGTAGGGTTACTGGTATTTATGGAAATAGAAGAAGACTGATTTGTAGGAGAGATGGGAGGAAAATATTTCTTTGTAAAAGGTTTAATAGGAGGTTGAGCAGGAAGAGGATTACCTCTTTTAGCAATGGTTGGAGGCATGTTTGACATATCCTTCTCCTTTTGTATCCTGGCAGCAACTTCTGCTTCTTTTCCTTGTGAGTGGGTGAAAACAACATATGACTGTCTACTTGCATACCCTTGGGTACCTTCCTCCTCATCAGACTCCTCATCTTCAAATTCCATATACCCAATTGTAGAGTCACCAGTCGGTTCACCGACATCTTGATCATCTTCACCTTGCGATGAAGGTTCTTCATAAATTTGTTCATCTTCTTCAATCTCGACCAAGGCATTAACCAGAGGGGCCTCAAGTGCTAACCTTGGAGCAGCAGTAGGCAAATGTGGCCTTTGTGGGGCATTGTTGGGAGTGAAGTTCCTCCATGGGATATCCCGGTATGGAGTGGTAGACGAAGCTTGAGCTAATTGCTTCTTTAATGCGAGCAAGTCATTTGCCATCTTCTGGAATGCTGGATCTGATGAAGTGGCTTGAGAAGGAGTTGAAGCCTTAGGTTTGGACGGCTCTCATTTTAACTCACCAGATATAATCAGATTTTCTTCTATCCAAATGGCCACAGCTTGAGTGAGGACCAAGGTGGTGATTTGTTCTTGTAAGAGTAAGAAACTTACTCTTGAGCTCATGGCATTCACAAAGAAACACTTTTGATTTTCTGGTGTTGGCAACATGGCAGGTGGCACACGGTTAATCAGCGAATTGAAATGGGTGATAAAATCACGCATGGTTTCATTGGCCTCCTTCTTCAAGTGAGTGATCTTTGACAGTAACACAAATGCATCTTCTGAAGGCTTATACCTGTCTTCAAACATAGTTCGTAATGTGGCCCAACTGGTGATAGATCCGGCCAACAAATGTTGGAACCACTCTGCTGCAGGTCCTTGCAAGGTCTCTAGAAAGAGGCGTACTGACACATCTTCATGGGTCACATCTAGGATGTTGCATGACATAATGAATGCAGATATATGTGAATCCATGCTTTGATTTCCACTCCCATCAAATCTTGGGAAATTCTTGCGGTTTCCATGAGGGAGTGCGTGAACTGGATGCAGTAATGTAAGAGGGCCCATAGCATTTCCCCATGGTACTACCATTTGAAAAGTTGGAAAGAGGACATGAGCTGGAAAGTGCAGTTCCGCTTAGTAACAGAGCACTGCAAATTGATGTGGAGGCTCCTTGTGAAAACTGGTTCTTTCGTGGGGGCGAGGCACTTCTGGCTGACCGATCAGCTGAACTCAGTGATGAGAAGCGTGCTGGTGTAATACTGAAGTTGTGCCTTTGAAGTAGATCAAAAATAGGATCAACTTCTCCATGAGCTCTCCTGCTATGGGTAAATGGCTCACCCGCCAGTGTATCTGTTCAGGTCTGCAGTGATTTTAGAGTAGATTTATAAAAACTCTTTTTGTTTGTACTTGCTGATTTTCTGATTTTTCTGACAAAAATCAGCAGCATGTACTTTTCTAAATATTTAATTTTATCCCTCTTTTGAAAACTGATTGCGGTTTAATGACAAAGATTAACGAGGATAAAATGATGGTTAACTTAGTAAGCTGATTTTTGGATCTTAGATTTGACTTTTTTGCAAGGGTTTGAAAATATTTGTAAAACTATCAGAATCTCAGATCTATGAAAATACAGAGATTTTTATAAAAACTCAGCAAACTAAAGGTTTCTAACTGGTCCAGATCTATGGATCTCTTAAGAAAATTTTCAGTTTGGATCACTTTTGCAAAAAAAATGGATTTTAAACAAAGAGTTAAGATTTGCAAACAGGTAGTGATTTTTACAGTTTTATCTATTTTCTTAGTCTCCCCAGCAGCTTTTAAAAATTGTTGGTGTCTTTTAGCTGACATAACACTCACATAGATCTGGTTCTTTCCCCAGTAGAGTCGCCAAAAACTGTTGGTCTGAAAATCTGTCGGGTGGGCAGATCTATGGATAGACAGGCCAACAGTGTGCAGGGCATAGCCCCTCTTTGAGACAGCAAAGCGAAACTGGTTTATTGCTATTCTACCAGTAGGAATCTGTGCAAGTCTTACAGTATTCTGCCTTTAGGGGGGTTTGGGATCTCATCCCAGTAGAGTTAGTTCCGATGAAGAACATAAAGGAATGAAGGAAGGAATAGAAGAAAGATGGATCTGAAGGGAGAAAAGAAATGAATTCCAAAGTAGAAAGGTCAGAGGGTTTATGTTTTGGGCTGGTAGTAAACAGAGCCAAACTTACTCACATAAACAAACAAAGCAATACTGATAAACAAATGACAAAAGCATATGTGAATCCAACAGAATAAGCATGCAGATCTAACTTAAGAAAGATCTAACACATAACACAGGAATTCAGCACAAAGTCTCAATTTTTTGTATTAATATTTTTTCTGTTACAAGAAAGCTCAAAGTCTTTCTCTCCTCACTTCTATTTTTCATACAAATTTTCTCACACTTGAATACTACAAGTATCCAAGTATTTATAGAAGGAGAAGGAGAAAGAAGACAAAAAGGAGCCAACAACTATTTACAAAATATCTAAAAGTCAAATGTTGACTTTAGGGCAATTTTGTGGATGACAACATCTCATGGTGCAACATGGATGATGTCATCATTTGTGCCAACATACTTTTAAATATTTTTACAAAAATGGGATTAATCCCAGGAGGAAGGAGCCTATTCATCATCATCCCTTGGCTTGAAAGGAGTGTCCTGCTTCTGCTCAAGGGAGGTAATGTGAAACTGAGCTCGATACTCCATGAATTTGCTTACCATCGCTTGAAGTTGATCCTGAGTAGGACCCTTGGTGTGATCCCCGATGACTTCACAAGTTTCCCATTCATCTCTAAGTCTTTCTAAGAGTTTGAAATATTCATTGCCTACCTCCATCAGGTATCCAAAAAAGTCACGGTAGGCCAGAAGGTTGTTGATAGATTCTATATCAAAAGTGGCCTCTGACGCTAAACCCTGCGACGTGATTTCCTTGAAAAGCTGAATAGTATCATCTACCTTCCTCAAGGTGTACGATGCACCGAGTAACCCTGGAGACATTCTTAAGATGATCTACTCCATTTGATGCATGGCATCTAGGGCTTCCTCCTTGATTTTGTCTATCTTTTCCAAGACAAACTCCATTTGGTCAACCTGATAGTCTAAAGCAGCAAGGACTTTGTTGGGTGCTCGTGGGTGATCAAAAACACCGAATTTCACCAAGTCATCGACTGGGCAGTCGAGCATCTTCTGGAATGTCTCATGTTGCAACCTGGCATGGTCCAACTCTTCGGAGATAGGTCCTGCTATTGCCTGGAGTTCCTTGTTAGCTTGATCTATATTTTGATAGAGCTCTGTGAACTTTGTAATCACTTCCTCACTATCTTTGAGGATCTACTCTCTCCAGGCAGACACTGCTATACCTTGCTCACCGATCTTGGCATACTCATTTATCTTCTCCTGACTAAGAACTTCAGGAGGGTCGGTGACAGTCATAGGAGGGGCATTGCCCATCTTTTGCAGGGCTTGGAGAAGATGCTTGTTTTGTTCTTTTAATATTCTCTTCTCTTCCTTTGCTTCTTGAAGCTTTTTGCAAAGGGCATCCACTGCAGATAAGGCCTCTCCTTGCAGGCTCTCTGATGATGTTCCCATTGTGACCTGAGTCACTGTAAAATCTGTAGGAGATAGATCTTCTTTCTTCTTTGTGAGATCAGGGTATGTGATCTCCATAACCCTTTCACCTGAAGCACTTTGAGAGAAGTGGGTTATAGCCTTTTGCTTCTTAGGCCCTTTAGCTGGAATAATGGAGAAGTCCATAGGTGCAATAGGGACTTTCCTCTTGTGTTGGCTTAGGTGTTTGGAGATCCATTCTAGACTTAAGGGAGTGGGACCAGAGGAAGAGGAGGAAATGGGGGTGGAAGAAGGAGCAACTACAGTGGACACGGGGAAATGTGTCGAGACACTTGGTGGTGGCATCGAGAAAGAAGCCAACACTCCAATGCTCATGGGGGTAGGAGTGACTGTAGGAGAGGAAACCGTGGGGGTGGAAGGGATCTGTGAGATGAGGGAAGAAATGCTGGGGGACAGATCCACGAGGGAAGAGAAGATGGAGGAAGAGGGAGGGGGAATGGTAGAAGATGGGGGAGAAGACACAACCAAAGGAGTGGTTGGTTGAGTGACATGAGGAGGGGAAGGAGGAGTGGGAGAGGGGACGGTTGGGAACCTCACCAGTTGTAGTAGTGATGACATCCTGAGTGGATGTGTCCATTGGAGCACTTACCACTTCTTCTTCTCCTGGGGATACCAGGTTTACTACCTGCTCTTCGGTGGCGATGGAAGGAGGGATCTCAGGAATTTTCTCTGAGCAGTGCTTGTCTCTCCTTCTTTATCTTTTCCTTTGCCTTTAGGCAAAATGTTTCGGCTTGGTGGGTGCATTACCCAAGGGAGACGTGGTAAATTCTACCCCAAGGTAGATGAGACCATTTTTCTTGCACCAATGTTCGGTGCACTTGCAGAGTGCCCTTGACCCTTTCCTCAATAGTCTGAGGGGCCTTGTTTCTATCAATTTCAGAAAATGGCCAATTTTCCCCATCCATGTCTAGATAAACCTGATCAACTTCTTGATCAGTTGCTTGGAAACCCTTTGGGACGATAGCCACACCATATTGAATGATCTCTACCAGGGCCAGGTGGGAGTGATCCTTTCATTCTGAGATCAACTTCATGATATAGATCGATGTAGATATCTTCGATCTGAGGGACATGAATTGGATCGATATTTTCCCTTAGAAGGTAATCACAAGGATCAAAGGTTGGCCTTGCTGGGAAATTATGCTTCAAATTGAGAATTCAAGCTCTGCAAACATCTCCCGAGTTTTGCTCTGTGAAGTGTAGGTGTACCTTCCCACTGTGAGGGAGAATGGAGTCCTACCCTTCTTCCTTTTTTAAACACTTCTCATGGCATGTGATGAGCTGTCTAGAAAAATCCAACAGGATCAGTTTGGGTCTCGGCATACCTTGGCAATTTGTTGGGATCTCCCAAGAAGTTAGCGGCTTTGAGATAGGTGAAAGTGGGGAATTGCGTGAATAATGCTCCCCACTTCTCTGTGGTGCTGACCACACTTTTGGTTGTCTGACCGTAAGTCATGTTGGGCCTCAAGAGGCAGATGACGCCATAGAATAAGACATCATTGATTTTTACTGAATTGGGCTATGTTGTTCTCCAATCTTAACTCTGGATAGTACTTGTATAATTTTGACCTGGGGCCTTACCCCTATACCGATTCAATGCTAGGTAGTCCCTCTCTTAGGCAATAGCATATACTACATAGGAGTTCATATAGAACCTCCTAGTTGTTGAAAGTTGTTGAAGCTACTCCGAGATTGTGCTGCTGATAATCTCTCCCCGTTTTAAAACGTTGATTGGGAACATTTTTATTCATTGTTTCTAAATACCTGAGGCATCCACATGTGAAAGTAATGGGCATCGGGGAAGCCCAAACACCCTACTCAGGAAGGTGATTGTGTCACTCAACTCCTCTGAAAAGTTTAATTGTGATGAATGACTTGTGGCCACCTACTTGTTCACCTTTCTTATTCTTGAGGTACACCTCATTCATTAACTGCATATATTTTTCTTCATTTTCAGTCCATGTCTTCATGCAGTCCTCCTGGATCACTGCTACAAAATGTCGGTGGTGAGGGATACCTAACATGATCTCAAAATGTTTGAGCCCTGAGGTTGATTATCACATCGCCCTTCTCATTTTTGACACATATTATGTCCTTATTGTAACAACGGCCCACCAACATCATAAAATCATTGTTGATTGCGCTCACTAGCAGCCCTGCAGCAAAGTGCAGACCACTACCAACCAATTTATCCATCCATGGGCTGCTTGTGACCTTCTTGGTTTTGGCCCATAAGTCCTCCATGTCAATGTGCCCGAGTTCTGAATCTCTGATATCAAGATCACACTCTGCAAGAGATTCAGGCATCTTGACCCTTTGGTATTTATATTTCATTTCTTGCTTCTGTTAGCTTGGCTTTACCCTTGGACTTGGTTTTCTTCTTACTCGATGAAGACATGTGTGAATCTGATTTGAGCTGTTGGTCTGCAAGAAGAATCAGGGAAGTCCATCACAGAAGAGCTATGTTAGCTATTAAGTCATCCATAAAATCTTACAGAATGAAAATTTAGCAATCTATGAGCCTCTAGGCACAAGGCATAGCTTTACTGTAGGCTGCAGGGTCTTAGGAAAAGTAGGGCGCACTTTAGGAAAGTGTTGCATGGGAGAA